>JARJEB010031529.1:0-23724 GCA_030264535.1 Liometoxenus newtonarum
TAAAAGAGAGAAAAAAAAAGATAAACTTTCAGTGGTTGCAGCAAAAAAATTTGATTAGTCAGGCAAGTACTCATTAAATATTAAACGCAAAATCATCTTCATTTTTTTAAATTTATTTAACTTTCTTTGATTGCTCATTAAATGAATGATTAGACCAATCGTTTAATATTTAATGAGTACTTGCCTGACTAATCAAATTTTTTTGCTGCAACCACTGAAAGTTTATCTTTTTTTTTCTCTCTTTTATATTCGTTAAAATTTTAACTTTTAGTGTTTGCAAGTTCAATGTGCTTCACTTTTCTTTTTCTTTTTTAATTCCATGTAAAGAATCTTAGATTATAATTGCATGATAGATTGTTACCGCTGATTGTTATCTACTCGTTTTTCTACATCTTGTCCATCCAATTTTAAATACGTTGAATGACGACGTGATCCAATAAAACGACATGATCATACAAGGGCGAGTAGACTCTTAGTCGGGTACTATTACTGCCTGGATGTTGGTTAGGGTCGACACAAATCACTTTACGATCGAAGCGGTTTTGAAACAGGAGTCCTCTCTTCGGATGCACGATCACCTATTGTCAAACAAACAAAAGAAATGAAAAAAATTAAGAGAAAATCCATTTAAGAGAATCATAGAGAGACTATTTTAGATATTATTTAACATAATACTCAAGACGTTGCTGAGTAAAGATTTTAAAAAAATTATCTAAATCCTTCAGGAAAATAGAACAAATAGAATTTTAATAAAATATAAAATTTGTTGCAAGGACTTAAGAACAGACCCAATACTCGATCAGTTTTACACTTTTGCATCATTGCAGATTTCTCTTTCTTTCATATTTAAGGATGTGCAAGTGGTCCTTAATGCCTTCCCCTGATTATTTGATGTTCCAAAGAATTTAGGATAGCTTAATAGCTTAATTAAACAATTTTCATTTAATTGTAAAGCTTTTAAATGAATTTCTAATATTCTTCATTTTGATAAAATTGCAGATTTTTAATATTGGCGCTAAAATTCAATAATGACTTGTCAGCCATTACCCACATACCCACATTTATAACCCACAATAATCTTCATCTTCTTTAGTTTAAAATGGATTAGAAACATCTGAATCAGCAGTATAATAACAGTAAATGTAAAGTCATCCACAACTAACCATAAAATTAGATACTTCTGCCAAATGTCACACCAAAAGTTTGAATTTGTGTGTTTCGCTTTGTAATCTTGGTGGCACTATAACTTATATTAGAACCGTGAACTGAAAAAGTTTTGGAACCACTGATTTAAGCTATGCATATAATAGTTTCGGTATTTGTGGAGCGCGTTTTCGAAATTTTTTCTTTCCTAGTTTTGGACGCACCAATTTATTTATTTCTGTGTGTTGTAAAAATATAATAACTTATGTTAAATTTTATGGTTCTCTTGGTGTGTTTACTACATTATAGACTGGTATTTGAAAGTTAAGGCGTGTTAGAAGCATCTGCACGCAGCGCAAACAATTTTATATGCGAATATATCACGTGCAGATATTCAGATTTTCTGCTTCTATATTTTGGCGATGTACATGTGCTTTTCGCGAAGGAATATATTTCCCAAGAGAGGACATTGCACAAGTACTAGCAAAAAAATAAGTGTCTGAAAATCGTTTAACCGATACTTTTTTCGCCCTCTCTGCTTTTCTGTTCCTTTCATTTCATTTTCTTTTGCCATACTGGGTCGCAAACTTAGTCTTAGTCTAAGTCTAATAAAATATTCTCGCGCATTTATTTTATTATTTGATTATGGTGTAGCACTTGGTCTTTTCCTGTGGGTTGTTGGCTGTTGGCTTTCAGTTGCACTCGTATGAGTTTTACGAGTGGGTGGAAATATTGCAAATGAATGAACGAATTCCTGCTTCCTGGGTAACGCGATGCCGGTTTTGCGATAGCAGATAATTCCCTATAAATATTGGAAATTACAAATTTTGTTTTACACTTTATAGCGGTTCGCTACACTTTTTCAGCAAGTTTTTGGGGAGTTGAGGTGTTCTCGTTGCTATGTAAAGCGGCGATTCTAGATAAGCCATTGCCAAAAGCTAAGAAAATTAATCAGGGTATACGGAATCGACGCACAGTTTTCCGATCTTGTAAGAACTCACCTAATTTTGATTCAATTTATCACATTTTCAAAATTAGACCAGGAAAATTATGTGGTGCGACCTGTACCCATTTATTTTTTCGATTAGAAGAAATGCTTTGAGATATTCTTGCAAATAAATTTCACTTCATTTTCATGAAACATAATTTTTTATGACTTTTAATGTTATCTTCATTATGTCGTTCGATCAACGTCTTTAAGCTGGTTTTCTACACCTATTTAGTTATATGCTCATTATTGGCATTTTTTGAGTGATTAATGGTATCTATAAATCACTATCGTGAATTATGGATTTTCATAAATCACTGCAATTAAATAACATTGATCGCGTTAAACAAGATTTAACAAATTTGAAATGACCGTTCCAACATATGATCTAAAATCTCGAAAGAACAGGAAGCATTCCGACCATAGCTCGATGGGAATCGCCCGCCATATTGTTTCACTTGTCAGTTAGTGCTCGTTCGTTACTTCATCAAGAAATCACAATTTGTATTTTGTGTTAAAAATAGTGCAAAGTGAAGAAAAAGCATAGTATTATATTCGCAGATTATAGCATTGCTCACTCAGATGAATTACGCCACTCGCCTTGTGGCTCGTGGGCTGAAACATAATCTTCGTGAGCAATGGCTATCATAATCGCTCATATAATAATATAGGTACTATGATTCCAATTCGCAGTTCGAAACTGGTTGGATGAACTGGTTTGTAATTTTTTGTGCCCGTGCGGGACGTATGTAACTTAAACTCTACTACGAATGCGCTTGACGGTTTGAGGCAGGTTTAACTGTATGTTGGAACAAAGCGTTAATTTATCAAAGACATGAATTCAAATTTCTTAACACGTGTAGATAATATAAGTCGTGCATGTTATTGAGTCTCATTTCAAAAATATAATGCACCCAAAACTCGTCTTCCAAGTAACGACAAAGTACACGTGGAAATCGTGATGGATTTGATGCAACCTTATTTCGTAGATAATGTCACTTTATAGGAAATATGTGACCAATCATCTGTGAAAATCATAAAAAGTATAGTACTTCATGCACGTGCACATGCACGTGTACATGAATATATCGATTATTTACGTCACACTACGGCTTATCCTATTCCATCGCACATGCAAAGAAACATCAACGTCCGCAACAAAAATTTACATTTTCCATAGTTAGGAGTCGAATGGACACTTAGTTTCAGAAGCGTACAAAACTGTAGTCAATGGCATTAAATTCAAAATTCGCATATATTCTCAATAAAATTTCTTGAAAAAATATGAAGCCATTGACCACGGACCCGCCATATTTGTTTGTTCATCTAACATACCAAAAGCCTAAACTATAGGCGCCCCATAGCACACGCCAAGAAATATGGCGATTTGATGTAATCCCCTTCCGCACGCCAATTCTAGACTTCATATTCTCTCTATGGACTTAAATCTCTATGATCATCTTACACTTTCTGTGTGGAGTGTACTTTTGGCAACGAACACGCGTATCAAGTACCCTGTTTGCTTAGTACGACTGTACATTTTACGCATACGCAGCGTTAGAGACTTGAGAATAAGTTCTTCACTCTTTGATGTTGTACGTATAGATTTGCACCAGTGGATATTGTATAATATACATTCATTAGCAACGCTTGCAATTCTTGAATAATTTATCATAATGCTAAGTTTACACATCTATGTTGCAAACAACCCAACCATTAAGAGCGCTCACATCCTCTTCGTACAACGTTCACGACAATTTAAGCTGATTTTATTCTAATGCTTATGTTATTACCGCTAAAGTGCGGAAATCAGTTATTCTGCAGATTACCTAGGTAATGTAATAGTAATTGTAATTTGTAATCAAAAGTTTTCAACATGCTGAATAATTTATGTAACACATTGAGGTTGCACGTAATTTTACTAAAATTATTCCCGAAAATAGAAAATAAATGTCGAAAAGCATAGGAAAAAAGTTGACATATAGGTACCTAATTTTATAATTACATTTTGATATCAACCTAATTTAATTTTGTACACTTTCCACTTTTCGATCGATTGCAGTGCTTTAGGAGTATAATCCGCAAAATGTGCATAATATCATAACTGTGGTAAGAAACCAACAAAACCATATTTAAAAAATGAAAGGTAACTTTCCCGCACTCCATTTAAGTAACATTGATTTTGGTTACAGTCCACTATGGCTATCAATAATGGGATGCCAAGCCGCCTATGCATTTGATATGTACTTACAACGCTGGAGGTACTTACGTGGACAAATGACTTCACTCAGCTGTCACTTACCTTACAAATTTATTATAGTTTCAAACTTGTGCGAGGAAATGACAAGTTTGTCATCAAATATCCCATGACAAGTGTATGCGTCAATGTCATGGCAGTTTGTGTCAAAATCATTTTATAAACATTTTATTAGTGTTCCGATGGAAAAATGTGGCCGAAGAAAAAGCGATTGGAAAACATTCACTTTCAGCACTCGACTTCGTCTCTTGCTTCAAATTATCACGCTCGTAAGAAATTGAATAATTTCCAAACTTGTTAGGTAAACTACTATTTCATACCCTTCCATGGCATTTTGATGTAAATATATGTAAAACTACGTCCAAACAATAATATGCGATTACAAGTGAGTTTTTCTCCTCAACATTTTTAATTTCTATTTATTTGCGTAAAGAATATTTTGTTACAATTGCTGCCAAAATATAAAGTATACTTCCGGTAAAAATTTTCATAAATGGAGATTACTTACCTACTTTTTGCTTCTATTATGTACATAACATTTGAAGGTAAAAGTTGAGGCAAAGAGATAAAGTTTCATAAAAGAGTAAACAAAGTAAGAAAGCATTGTAAAAATGAAATTGCCGAACGGGAAAAAAAGTTAATTAAAATCGAGTTTTAATAACCAATCGATTTACGACGTCTAGTCGCACGAGTTGTGACTCTGACTCCCGTTTATAATCTTCATCATGATATGCAGTCAAAGTCGCTGAAAGTAATTGAAGTCGTATTTTTGCCGTACATTACCAAGTTTTGTATTAAATTAAGTGAATGTTGATTGAAAATGATTTCCAACTCATTGATTGCAACAGTTATGATTCCATTACTTAAATTTGATTAAAACGTTATTTTTTATTTTTATTTTTGAAACGTTGCATAACTGTTATAACATAATTTTCCTCAAGTTACACTCCTCAGAAATGTGTGCAAGTTTTCAATTATTAGAAGAGGGAAATTGACTTATGAACCACAAACCGCAAGTAGGCAGCCAGTACAACTTGCAACTTTGACTTTATATTCAGAATTATACATACATACAGGACTACAGGGGGTTCTAAAAAATTGTCATCTACACCGCTTCTAAGCAAACATGAACCTTGGAAATTGTATTTAAAGTAAATTAAACATTTTCGCAGGAATCAATAACAGTGTTTTTTTTTTTGACACGGTCACCCAATAATAAAATGTAAATAAAAAGTAAATAATTTTCTGATATGTTCAAAATTCACGCTTATAATCACATTTGTTGCGTGGAGTGTAATTTGTAATGGTAGGCAGCGTAGAACACGCCCACAAGTCTCTTGTTTGCTTGGAAGGACTGTACTTGCGCATCAAAGCGCGTACAAGCATTGACAAGCATGAAGTTTCTGTTTCTGATTCTGGATCAATTCAACTCAAATTAAATTTCCTCATGTAGGTACACGACGCACACGAATTGAAAACTTAACTTCACTTGTGCCTCGCTCGTACTTATACCTACTTTCGTAAGTACACGACTATAGAATTTACAGCAATCAGCGGATGGCCCCTGGCAAAATTATTTGCTTACATATACATACCCAGTAACTAACAAACATCAGCACAACGATCATTAGGGTATACATGTCATGGCATTAGAACAACAATTTTGAAGCATCAAACGTTGCCAAAGCGTCGCGAATTTGAATTAGGTATAGAGAACTTTCGATAGAAACGCGTTACGCTCACGCGTAATTGCAACCAACGTTTATAAATGACTAGAATAATATTATTAGGTATATTAAGGCATTATCAGACAATTTATAGACATCAAGGGCCGATCGGAACATTAACGACTGCTGCAATTCGGGTCCAGACTACCAGATGGCGTTTAAACTATCCAGATTTCTGTAATTCTGATTCTGTTTGAATCAAGTCAATCAATACCTACTTAAATATTTAAAAAAATGAATATTAAGCTTCATCTCAGGCGAAATCTAGAATTATGGCTATGAAATATCCTACATTTTGACTTAATTCCAAACATTTGGTCAAATAACGTCTCCTTGCTGGCGTTTAAACTATACAGATTTCTGTAGATTCTGCCTGAAGCACGTCAATGCCCACGTAAATATTTAAAAGAACTAAATATTAAAGTCCATCTCAGGAGACAACTAGAATTATGGCAAAAAAATATCCTACACTTTGACATAATTCCAAACACTTTGTCAGATAACGACTTCTAGGTGGCGTTTATACTATACAGATTTCTATAATTTTGATACTGTCTGAACAACGTCAATCAATGTGTAAATATTTTTAAAAAAAACTGAATATTAAGCTCCATCTCAGGAGACAACTAGAATTCTTGCAATGAAATATCCTACATTTTGACATAATTCCAAACATTTTGTCAGATAACGTTTTCGGGCGTTGTCCGCCTTTCCTTCTAGGTTAAAATTAATTTATGCATGATGACGATACATTCATCAGTATTTATAATAGTGTATCATTATATTAAAGTCGAAATGAATCATTTATATATGACGCTGATACGAAAATACGTTAATGTAGACGTTTTGAATGAAATTGCGCGCAATGTTTCCGACGTCAAGTCGAGATTTCGTCTGTTTCAGCAATAGTAACACAACTCTAAAGCACTAAATTAATGGTGGTGCAACGTGGCACAACACAGTAGATTATGAAGCAACATTAATTATGTTTCTGCCAAAAGAGGTAAATGTCATATTGTATTATGTGGTTAATGCGTCTTAAAGACCAACTGGAACAACTTCAATTTCAACTTATATTCAACAAGCTTGTACTTACTTACATACACTTTCTTCTTTCAAAATTTATAGGAAGCTATACACGCATTAGTTTAAGCAAATTCCAAATTCAACGAAAGTTATAACTAAGAAGTTCTTATATACATTAAGTAATATTGAATTTTCAATTTTCGTATCAATTTCATACGATTTTCAATTTTGGGCGCAAAAACAAGGATTTAATTGTGAAACTTAGACTTACTTTAAAATTGAATGAGTCGTTCGAAATACTTGCGCCCAGTCGCCAATGAAAGTAGCCAAGATCTGATGGTTTTGGCCACAATTTCTTCTTACCTACATCACGAGACAAGTAAAATTTTAAAAATATGATCATTGACAAAAAAATTAAATAAAAAAACATTATAAAAAATATGACAATATTCTGAGACTTGAAAAGAAATAGAAAATGTCACAGACCTTACAAATATACAGGATGTTAAATTGTTTTGGTATATAAAGCGATTTTCATAAAAAAATTATATCTGTGAGGATATAACAGAAACGCCACATATATTGTTAAAACAAAATTAAACGAAAAACCTGTGTCTCGTGTTACTTAAACTCGTTGGCACTATATTCCTATCAAAGATGTGTCAACTGTCAACTTCAAAAACAATAACAGCAAGTTGACAGAACCCTGTCAGTAGATACCGCTCTTACCTAAGTACCACCTCTGACCACATATTTTAATATACTTGTGTCCTATGTTACTTCGATACCTATATGTATATCTATCTACACATCAATAATTTAACACCCTGTATACCTAAATGTGTACCTCGGAAAAACGGTTTCCAATCTTCGTGCTTGAGTCGGTCGCCATAGTCTATGTAGCCGGATACTTCAAATCCCCCTGAAGTGTAATTTCTCAAAAGTATTATTGTCTGTAACAAAAGAAGGAATTGAAACCTTGTTGTCCTTGTTGTTCATCAGCGCTATACTCTTTATTATTGTGAATTTAGGTAATCAAAATAGTGGCAATGAGGGTCTTGGATTTTGACAATAGAGGTTGCTGGTCGACTGTGAAGACAGTGCTACCAACCATCTCGCTCAATATTACAAATTCCCTAAATCGACACCATTTATAAGTCCGAAANCAATGAGGGTCTTGGATTTTGACAATAGAGGTTGCTGGTCGACTATGAAGACAGTGCTACCAACCATCTCGCTAAATATTACAAATTTCCTAAATCGACACCATTTATAAGTCCGAAAAAGTATTTTTTATGGTATTGTCTGTATTTGAACTTTTTAATATTAATTTTGCTGTTGTAAACTTTTCTCAAAAATATGTAAAATGTAATGCTCAAACATTGAGGGAAACATTAAAATATTATTGCTTTATATAATGTTCAAACACAGTGTGAACACATTTCAAATTACAACTCTAATCGTCCGAATAAAGTTGTGCAATTTACGTTTGAACTATATCTTGAAATAATTGATATTTATAGGATCAGGATTCGCCCATGCAGATGCGAGCCGGGTGTTTTACCCTCACGCAAAACATACTTACGCATTGTTTTAATTAATTTCTATTTGGGGTGGCCTATACAGTCAACACTGAAAACGTTATTGATAAAACATGTTTAATTAATTTGCAAATGGTAAAATGTTTGTCTATAAATATGTGTTTTTGCAATTATTCTTTTATAATTCTGAATTTCATGAATAAAGAACGGTTTAAAATGTTCATCAAGGGAGATTAAGGGAGAAAATTACAGTTTTAAATATAAGTAAAAGTTTTTGATTCCTGCGGGAACAATTTAGATGGAGTGCTTCGGCAAGGCATTCAAGAGAAACGCGGAACATTTCATCTTCATTTTTTAAAGTCTCGTTTTCAGTTGCAAATATTTGGATAATTTGTCATCAACAGGAAAAAGTTGAAATCATTCCAACTTTTTGCGAATATTCGCAATTTTTGAAAGCCTGTGTGTTTACCTCACCCGTTTTAAGTTAGATTAGGGTCACTTGACTACTGTCAACTTCCCCGTAAGAATTCAATGCAAAAAAGTAGCAAAATCTCAAAATCTTGCACTTTATTAATGCTTCCGCATTGTGCAGTTTCCGGCTGCAAATATTCGTGAAAAGGAAAACTAAAATTCTAAGTTGAGCTTTGTCTAGCGCATAATTTGACAACATGCCTAATAATTCTCATTTACATTGTACAGGACGTTTTTAAATATTTTTGTTTCCATAGTTTCTGAACGAAAATTATTCCAGAATGAGTAATCTACATGAAACACCTTGTATAAGTTAGTAATAAGTATAAACTCAATTAATTCTCACGAAAATTAAGGTGATTACCCCACGTCCATGAAGTTCCCTAATACCTTTCATTTACTTATGAACGCAGCTCAACTTCTCGTCTTGCTTGCAATTGAATGTGCATTTATTCTATGAATATGAGGATAAAATGGTATCAGAAAATGTCTGAATACAGAGATGGAGGACGACGAAAAAAGGCAATTTCAAATGAAAATCTCCAAATTATATCGCTTAACTTTAAACTTAAACATTTGCCAATTTACGTTTTACAACTTACATACAGGGTGTATGCAAATTGGCTGACAATCGTCAGATAAATTTGTAGATCGGTCGTAGGGGAAACGAAAATTTTCAAATTTTAATGACAAAATGCTCGAAAAGCTAGAAAATGCTAAAAAAAGTTATGGTAGTAAAAAATTGCTTAAAATTTAGAATATTAATCCCAGAATGGCTTCATTATACGATATATCGATGACCTGTGTCGTAATTTATATAATTTAATGTTAAGTATTGACATAATTTTGTGCTTACAAAGTTAGTTAATTTTGGGCCCACGAAAACACGCTAAGTCTATGCGCCAGCAGGTAAAGTGCCAATTTTGGTTATTCTCTGTTGTCTCTTTTTTTATTACAAAGCTAAGACCTAAGACGATTGAAAATATACGAAATAAATAAATTTGCACGACTAATCGAAAAAAAAAAAATTCGCAATTCTTCTTCTTTTGTTGAATTCTTTTTTATTTGTATCTGCAGTAGATCCCAATACACCATCTTTTGAAAACAGAATAAAGGAAATTGTCAAATTTCAAATTGCTTGTCCCATATAGCTTTTATTTATTTGAATTGAATAGACATGGCGATGGCACGCGTCGCACTTATTCAATATACAAGGTGTCTCAATTAAAATGGTACATAGGATTTAGCTTGCTACATGTATTTCCCTATGTTCCAATTTATTTGTATGGTATACCAAGTTAGGCAACCAAGAATGCACATAAATATTATTTTGAATATACCGTGCGTGTTTATTTTACGGTCGAACATGTGCTCTGTTCCCAGCTAAAATTAACGAGTCAAACTCATGGCAGTCCGGATTTGTATTGTTAAAGACACACCAACGGACGAGGAGAGAGTTAGGATATGGGACGGACGACGACACACCACTATGACAAGTGAGTGCATCAGTGTGAGAGCTATTTTGATGATTATTGTGAATTTGAAAGACTTGACCTTGAGAAAGAAGTTAACAATTGATGAACATTTTGTTAACAAATAAATGAAATAAGACAAAGAACAAAATTAACAACTGACAGTCACGACTTTGATCGTGCATCGCCACATGAGTTTGACTTGTTTATTCTAGCTGCGAACATTTCGTACGCTACATGCTATGTTCGATGGTAAAATAAACGTTCTGTATAAGCGTCATTGAGCGAGACAATGTGTCAAGTTTGAGTCTTAAAACCTCATTGTTTGTATTCAATATTTTCTAATTTCATTATCATTGATAACCTTTAGTAAGATTAAATCCGATTGGTGATTAATACCGGAAAAACATTTTAATTTTGTCGGCTTAAAATATTGCTTGAAAACAAGGAAGTTTTATTTGGCAGAATGATATGTAAGTGCATTCTTGGTTGCCTACCTTTCTTCCATATCTCATTCCCATACAAGGTAATTGTTTATCCCTAACAAAATGGAACATAGAGAATTGTAGGTAGCACGTAGCATGCGAAATGTTGAGACACCCTGTATAACTAAAAAGTACTTAGTTAGATAAAGATATAATGAAGTGTAAAGTTTTGTTAATTCTCGAGTGCTAATGAACTTTGTTTGTCCTATCTTTCCGGTTGAACTATATAGATTTAGTGCGCGGAAATTTTAAACGGTAATTTGCAAAGAATTCTGGTTGGTGTGCAAGTTTTTGATAGTATTTCGCACTAAAATATTCGAACATTCGATAATAATAATTGACATTTGTATTTGCAAAGTCTAACAATAAATTGATAAGTTTATTACAGTTCATGATCGTATTTAAGAATCAGCAGAAAGGCGGAAGCAAATTAGAAATAATGAAATCTCAATATTTATTTCACTCGATAAAATTGTTTCAATCCTACGCTTACTTTTATGTAAGTTTCTTTGGACTCTAAATTGAAGTTTAAACGGGTGAATAATTTTCAAAGTCAATAGCTTTTTATTGACTAATTATTCATTAATTAAAAACAAAATAATTTATGACAACATATACAAGGTGATCAAATATAAAATAATGCTGAATTGAACTTTCAATGGATTTGATTGGCCAAAGTACGCATTTGGGGCGCCATCTATATTTGTTTATCCCAGTACTTACGGCAAGAATTCCCAGTCGATTAGGACGTTCTCGTATCGCCAATTCTTTTTGCAAGTCATCGGTGGCTGGCATACGTTCGCTAGCCAATTCATACGGCTTGAAAGTCGGATACAAATAAGAGATAACCGCAGCTAATCGCTTCTCAAATTGTTTTCGACTTAATGTTTCACCAGTACTCCTAAAATTACAAAAATTAGATATTAAATTAATTATTCAAGTTTTTGAATTTTTGTTTGTACGGTATCGATCCACATTTCAAGGTCAGGTAAGGTGAGAAAAAATTTAATTAAAACTTATCGACTTCGTCGTATGTAAAAGTAACACAAACAAGATGTGGGTCGAAAATTGTAAAGAATTTCACTGGAGTTCCGACGCTGTGGTGATATTCGGAAATTCCATCATGTCTTGTGCACTGCCCATAGTGTGGATACAAAACAAGGAAAAGTTTGTTTCTTCATCGGTTTTTTAAATGAATGAAATTATTTATTTAGTGCAAACTGCAGAGGAAGAAGTGATTCCAATAAACTTAATTTTTGAAGAAAAAAGTTGAGAAAAAATAAAATAAATCACGTAAGTAAAAATTTAAACTAGTGACATCTAGGGCTAAAACATTAAGATTGGTTCATACGAATTTTCCTAGAGGGCATATGTCTGTAATGGGAACAACAAGGATTTTATTTATTATGCGTTTAATTCTTGAAAAAAACACAATGAAGAGACACAAATATGAAAAAGGAGAATTTGAAAAGTGGAGAAATAGTAAAATAATAGAGTATATACTTTTTTCGTAGTCTTATAAGTAATAATAATAAAACCAATCATAGCCCGCATAACTAATCTTAAGATACTAACCCTGTGTTTCCTCTCGTTAAAATTTCATTAAGAAAACATTATTTTTGACATTGCCATTAAAAAACTACAAAAACATTTTAAACTAGTGACATCTAGGGCTAAGACATTAAGATTGGTTCATACTAATCTTCCTAGAGGGCATATGTCTGTAATGGGAACAACTTTAGGATTTTATTTATTATTCGTTTAATTCTTGAGAAAAACACAATTAAGAGACACAAATATGAAAAAGTAGAATGTGAAAAGTGGAGAAATAGTAAAATAATAGAGTATATACTTTTTTCGTAGTCTTATAAGTAATAATAATAAAAACAATCGTAGCCCGCATAACTAATCTTAAGATACTAACCCAAGATGTTTCCTCTCGTTAAAATTTCATTAAGAAAACATTATTTTAAACTGGTGACATCTAGGGCTAAGACATTAAGATTAGTTCATACAAATTTTCCTAGAGGGCATATGTCGTTAATGTGAACAACTTTAGAATTTTATTTATTATTCGTTTAATTCTTGAAAAAAACACAATGAAGAGACACAAATATGAAAAAGTAGAATGTGAAAAGTGGAGAAATAGTAAAATAATAGAGTGTATACTTTTTTCGTAGTCTTATAAGTAATAATAATAAAAACAGCCCGCATAACTAATCTTAAGATACTAACCCAAGATGTTTCCTCTCGTTAAAATTTCATTAAGAAAACATTATTTTTGACATTGCCATTAAAAAAAACAACAAAAACATTTTAAACTGGTGACATCTAGGGCTAAGACATTAAGATTAGTTCATACGAATTTTCCTAGAGGGCATATGTCGTTAATGGGAACAACCTTAGAATTTTTTCTCTGTATATTTGACGATGATTTACTTTAACCCAGTGGCAGTTTCTTTAACAATGAAAATATATACCTGTATCCTAATTCGGCGATAGTACGAGATGCAGTGACGCTTTGCATATAGCACAAGTCACTCGGCGTCACCAACGAGTCCAAATAATCTTCATACGAATGAAATTGTAACAGACGTCTGTCAGCTTCGATTTGTGGTGTGGCTTCCATATTTCCTGTATCTGTATCTATTTAATAATATTTTTTCTCTACCACAAAATATTTGAGTTTTGAATCTTGTGAAGATAACTAGCAATACGTTAATGAATTCAGACACGATGTAATAAACAAACAAATGTATTTCAAAATTTGAAAAACAGAAATTAACAAAAATGAGTTATGACAGATTTTTGACAAATACGGGCGATTCTGCAAAGGAAATGAAAAATCGTAAAGTGAAATTAGGTTGGCAAACATTAAAATCCCTATTTTTACTATTCAATTTTTGATTTAAATTAATAAGTAAACAAAAATCAAAATTTGGAATCGAAATTTGGAAAATTTGAAAACATGTTGTCGTTTTTAAATTTTACAAAAACGCGGAAAAGACGTTTTATCCACAAAAATATCATTTTCTTGGATGAACTTGAAACAATAAAAACCAATAAAAAAGTTAAAATATTTTACGTTTATTTATCAATTTTCTAATTTCGTACATCTTGAACTTATTAGGCAAAAATTGTTTGTATTGTGATGATTACGAAAATTTATCTCTTTACAGGACGCACCATGTAATCACGGAATATGTTTGGGCAGCGTAGTGGGCCATCCGTACAAAAATCTGTCAAAACTCCGGCTACAGGAAGAAATTTTAGAACAAGCGAAGGATTTTCTAGTTCAATACTTCACATCAATTAGAAGGTAGGTTTCCTTTAGAATGTATTATCAAATAATTATTGCAATAATGGCAATAATAATTATTTATGCATTTCTGGAAATGGGTTAATTCAAGTGCAACCATCTTTAATTATTTGACTTCTTTAGAAAATTGGAATATTTTAATTTTTGTTTATTAAAATATGAAAGTAAAAGAGTATGAGGTAGTAAGACGGAACTGGCGGCGCTCCATGTAGGCAACTAGTCGGGCGTTTTCTCTTCATCACCATTCGGGCGGTTTAGTAAACGATCGTGTTATCCGTGGTCGTCTTCGGAATTCGCCGTGAGTGTGAGCCGTTTGATCGACCTCTTGCCTGGTGTCCGTCCAATTGTACGGACGTGATCCGTCGCACGGCAGGAGGTCTACTGCACGCTCTTGCCCCACAACTTTCGAAGCCGTACAATCACAGTAGAATAATTTTGCTCGTTAGTAAAGACCTTTTAACGCTTTCGGATAGTTTGTAACAACATTGCGTGAAAATAAATTGTAGAAAAACGAAAATTTTGAATGTTTTATTGTAGGCAGCCAAACGGACAATTTGACTTCTATGTTTCGAGCTCGGACAGTTGTTACTTTGTCTGCCTACCATAAAAAAAATTAAACATAATCAATTTTTACTCGATGTACTCATTAGAAAATATTTGATATAATGCTATTCAGCCAAAACAAAAATATCAAAAATATGCTTGAAATCACAATCAGTCTCGAATTTCAGCAGTTCCTTTTAAAGTTTGATTAAACATGAATTTGTATAACCTAAAACGAAAGAACTGAACAGTGACGTCACGTATAGGTACAGTCAGGCCATTTCTCTTCTTATACTTACTTAGAAAATAATATAAGAATGAAGAAAATATCATGAACAAAATTTTTTGAATTTACGGAACATTCCTTGCAAACAATCCCTAAACAGTAAACGTTAACTCTAATGAGTGGGAAAGTCATAATGATAATTAAAATTTTCTTTATTTAGAGAGCTTTTCCACGCTTAACTAATGGCAAATGGTTATTAAATGATAGCAATTCCGCTCTTAATTATGTTTATTTTCATCTTTGATTATATTCTTGTTGTTTTGTGTGTTGATTGCACAGTACAGAGTGATCAAAAATGAATGGTAATCACAGACTTAGGCGAAAGAGAAAATATTTTCCTATCGCTACTATGAAATGACACATTTTCGCTCTAGGTTAGTTAGCTTGAACACAGACAATTGCTCATCGCCGTCTGAAATTCTAGCAAGTGTGAACCAGAAGTTTAATTTTCCGATGGGAAAATGTTACCATTTGAAAAGCAGTGTACAAAATGCATTTGGAAAACATATAATTCCACACTCGCGGGAGTGTACTTTCCAACCATATTAGGTAAACTAGTATTTTTAACTTGCACTGTAAATCCTTATTAGGTATTTGTACTTACTTCACGAAAGACTCGAAACTAGAAAGCCTTCTTCGATGTGTTAGTAAAACTTAAATTTAAGCTGCGTAAATATTTTCTCGATTATATTCCGTCCCGCTCTCTTAATACCTCGGGGAAAATCCATCGAGTGTGATATAATTGCACTCTAGAAAAGTGGAAAAAGCGAATTACGTGCTTAAAATTTCTATTAAAAGTACTGCCTCGCGATTGCCACCATACCATTGCCACCAAATCTGGCATAATATTTTCTTCCAAGAAATAAACACATTTATTTTTGAATTTTAAGATGTACTGGGTACTGTTCAGATTACTGACTATTTGTGTCTGGATATTTTCGTAACATCATAAACTGGATCCATAATCAAAGAAATTTCCATTATACGAGTATATTCCCATTTTTTAGTCCTATTTTGTTCTCACGCTGGTTTTTAAAATTATTTATGATGTTTCCAACAAAATCGATATAATAGGAAGGGAGACAGGAAATTGAAAATTAAACGAGTTTAAATTGTAAACATAATAAAGACGCAGGAATCTAATTAATTTGTCTTGGTAAATAATTTTCTTCTGAAAACTTAGTTAAATAGTATTGTATCACTTATAATTTTATGGTATGAGAACAAAAACGTAAAAGCACCGGAAAATAGAAAGTTGATAACACAATATATTAGTGGAGAGATTATTATTTCCCACGGTAATTAGCTACCCAGAATAGGAAAACAACAGAAGTGATTCTTCTTCTAAACTGAATTTACTACTGAGCGCAATAGTTTTTCTTTATTTCATTACAAAATATTTTGTTACTTTTCCTAATATTGGAGATGTGATAAAAAAATATAAACAAGTTACCAGTATTTTTTTTCCGTGTGGATTATAATTGCGCGCGTATTATATTTTTTAATTAAATAAATCGGTACGGGTTCGCACCGCACAACTTTCCGATCAGATATTTGTCTCGGTAATATTCTGCTACTTCTCTTCGGAACTAATTTTAGTAAATAACGAATTCGCCAGCCAAAAAGGTTATTTTATGCTATTTATCCAAACACATGTAACAAATTCGGTCCTTAATTTTAATAGCTTTGTTCCAACATAAGGTCGACACTGTTAAAAACTGTCAGACGTAGTGCAGTTATACAACACAATTTTGAAACAATAAGAAAGGTTTGTTGTTCCAACATAAAAGAAGCTAGTCTTCAATTGAGCATGTACGAAATGTCAAACTGTCGCTCAGTCGGACTTTTTTGACGTTGTCTGTTTGCTAACCTACAATTTAAAATTTCGTATTACAATTAAAATTTTACTAAAATTGTATGGATTATTATTTTGATTCAGTAACGTTCCAACATAAAACAATTGTGAACAGTTCTGCTCGTGTGAATTGTAGCGCTCGATTTCTCTCGCGCTTCAAACGCTCACACTCGCATGGATTTGACTGCTTTTCGCTCTACTCGCACAATATACTATTTCCATATATTCCTTCGAAATATTGGACGGAAAGTAAAAAGTTAATTGGATTATATAAATGAAAAAGAATGGATATCCAAACAAGATTCATTCGATGCACCAACTTGAAAGAACGTGTAAGGAATGAAATTTAGGTTAAATGTACTAGTATTTTACTCGTTTTACAAATTTCACTTCTGATCAGAGGCGTAGCGCGGGGGGTATGAACTGGATGTAATGTAATACCATTCAAAAAAAATTAAATTATACTTTTAGTTTTTGTAATAAAAGTATCAGCACCTCCCTCTAAACATTCCTGGCTACGCCACTGCTTCTGATTTTTGAATATGAAGCAAGAGAACTTGAAAATTTGGAAATCTTGTTCAAAGAGATAATATTAAATGTGTTAATATTCAAGTCATGAATCTTTCAAAAAATTGCAAATTGAAGCAATTTGGAGGATAAATGTTAGTTTGCGTTAGAACATTGTTTAAACCCTCTGGAGTCATTGGAGAAGTGTAGGTGGTAAGGTGGTGTTAATATAAGAAGAGAGAAAGTCACTAAGTATATAGAAAACCCAATACGACGATGTAAGTGTTCCTCCCTGCTTTATCAGTTATCACGAAACAAAGAAGGATGAGCTTCGGCTCCTTCATTAAGGGGATATGTTTGAAAGTTTGAGTGGCTGAGTCGACAATGGAAACATCTTCAAAACTATCCTGCATCAAGATAATTGTATTAGGTAGTAGTAATAAGGACAATGTTAAGGTATTATCACTTAACTTAATTTTGTTTCGATTATCTCTATTTCCTTTTTCTTAATCCTCGTATATAGAGATTTTTATACAGGAAGTTTGGATAATTAGATAAATTCGAAATTTTTTTAATACTTTTTATTTGTTACCACTGGGTGAAACAAGAATTATCGTTCATCAGTCAAAATTTTGCAAGATAATTTCATAAATATAGAAAAATGAAGCAGACAGTAAATTAGGAACGATTTCATTGAGCCAATTTGTATGCTGGATGGCATAGGACAACCGGGAGTACGTAATCACTCACCCTGGATACGAAACTCGTGCATCAATCTAGAGTGCGTTCCACACAAGCCATGTGAGTAGACTGAAGTGGAAAACGACCCACCGCCGAACTGTGAACGTCGTGAGCGCTCGCACTCACTATATTAAAAAAAAATCAGTATAAAAGCATTGATTCTGAAACGTTCCAACATAAAACAATTGTGAAGAGTTCTGTTGCATGTATAGGCTCGGAGTACATTTACCTTCACATGAAAGACAAAGTCGACATGAATTGCAATTGTTTGTGAGACTTCCTTTTCTAGACGTTCCATACAGTCTATGTCTATACTATATGTAGATATGTAGCCAATAGCCAATAATGACGATATCGATGACGTTTTCGACACGACCGTGACTGCGCTGTTTAAGTGGAACGCACCCCGAGTATCAACTAACCACTTGCTGAATGCTGATGTATTCATTCGAAATTGTAGGAACGGATGCAGTCGAAATTTTATTTACTTCCTGAACCTGAATTTTGTGTGATTTGTGCATCGGTCAAATACAAATATTTTGTTTTTACTTTTGCATCATTGAAAACCCAATAGTCCTTGATCACTCGTATTTCCATATTTTATTCGTATTTAGGAAATATTTTTATATTTTGAAAGATAATTTGGAATATTTTGGAATTTGGAATATATAATTTGGAAGAATTCCTTTATTGCAAGGAGATGCATCTTCCGTATTTGTTGCCAGTCATGCATTAAATGATTTTCTTATTCGTGTTCGTGTTCATTTTCTTTCCACTTGGCTTTTCTTGTGTATGTTTTAGTACTCAGAGTTCTATTAGATGTTTGCAACTACTTAGGTCTTCTCAATTGCTAAACGTCGGATATTTGGATAGATCAGGTCTTTTTCCCCATATTAAGCTAAACCGTTTTTCGTTTCCTTTTCTTATTTATAGATACGCTTTTGTGTCGGTTAATTCTGAAAACAAACAAAACGCAAAAGCATCAAAGTGAAATTGGATTAGATTGCTAACAGCTTTCGGAATAGTTTTCTTTTAAGATTAAGATAAACTGATAATGGATTCGGATGCGGTCTATAAGAAAAATAAACATCTGAATTTGAAATATTTTTTCAGTTACCTATACATCACCAATTCTGAAATTCCCATAAAAGTTTATATAACGCAGTACTCAGTCAAAGAATTTGATAATGATTACGAAAATTTTATATTTTAATTTTACAAGGAAAGTTTGCTCTCTCTTGGCGAGGATCGAACTTGTACCTCTGCGTTTTAAGTGCGGTGTTCTACCAATTAGCACTAGAAATGCAGAGGTACGGGTTCGATCCCCGTCAAGTGAGAAAAAATTTTTCTTATAAAATTAAAATATTAATGAAAATATGAACGAAATAATTGCTCACGGTTTCCAAAAGTAATTCAAACTGTACATTAATTTGATAATGTCTGTTTATGAACATGATGAGATTCAAATCAGTCATATTTGAAACAAATTTATTGCGACTTTCGATATGTTCGATTCGGAATAAATTCAACAACCCTAAATATCTCAATTTTTCAATTGTAATTCCTATATTAATATCAATTTGGGATCGACGATCAGTGAAAAAAAGATTAAACCATAAAATATCAAACAATAAAACTTTTACAAGTTGCATTTTGATGAACCTAACACGTACGTGCGTAAAAATAAAATGTTATGTCGGCATTCCAATGTGTCAAACGTTCAGATTAACCTGATAGATGATCATCAAAAAGAATAAACTTGATTGATGTATAAACGTTAACGGTGTTACCTTTGACATGAACACATCCTTGTATTCAGATCCAGGATTTAGCTAATGATAACAGCGAGTTTAAAGCAGAAAAAGGTGAATACAAAAAAAAGTCAAAATATCAATTACACAAATATGAATGCAAAATCAACCTTTACTCCGGGATAGCAATTAAACCTTTACCTTGTTCTTTTATTATTATTATTATTATTGTATAAAATCAGTATCCTTAAATATTATACAGAGTGATGTGAGTAGTAAAATAAACGACATGTAATGTTACAGTTGAATTACTAGGGTGCGTTCCGTTTGGAGAGCGTGTCGCCATGTTGAGGTGACATGACATCACTCAATCCGAACAATATCGGACTTTTAATAATTTGATATTTTCTCGCTAGTCCCATATTTGGACATTTTGTTTCGATTCTTGACAGTTGCATGAAATTAAAAAAAATTGCTTCTTATCTGTGACTACGAATCTAGTAATTACGACTGCGATAAAAAGATGTCGTCTTTCTGTAAAAACGGAACGCTTTCGGAAGTGAATAGCAATACGTTTCCGGTTTCGCACTGGGAAACAGAATTACTTTGGACAAAAAGACGTCGTCGGGGAATCTATAGACCCAAATTATCAAACACAAATTCGCATGGGTATAATTAATAAACAACTTCAAGCTGACCTCTGCGAAAACACTCCCCTAATCCTGACCTTGAGCGAAAATTGAAAATTAATTCCGTTCATCATGAAAATGTCATCTTAAAACAATAAACTATTTTTTGATGTGTTTTAAACTGGGGATTAATAATAAGTTTTTAAATTAAACATTTTGTCGACGCCATATTGGTCACAAAACACATTTTGGCCAGCGCCCTCTTAGTCAATATGGCCGCAAGTAGTTAATTCATTAGATATCCGTATGGTGGGTTAGTGTCAATTTAAAAATGCGTATGTGTTAGTTTTAATTACTTCTCTGGTTGAACTTTCTAGTTTGAACATTTATGAAAGTTGAATATATCTCTAGTGTGTCCTAAAAAATTAAGAGGGCGCTTAAAATATACAGATTTCTGTAATTTTTTAATCTAATAGCAATGTAAAAGTTAATATTAACAGCTGAAATCTACATGTTTAAAGAGCCATCTTAACTATTTCATTTGTAACACTTTAAGGATTTAAGTTTAAGTCACCTGGTATTGTTCCGAACTGGTACAACAATGCACATCATATCATATTCGATTTTAACTCTAACTGATGCATTCGAACTATGAAGGGAAATTACTGAAATGCATAATTCATTAGGTCTAGGATATTATATTTACAGCTACTACAATACAACATTGTGGGATCAGACAGGATTTTAATGAAGTTCCAATTATTAATTGATAAGTTAGATGTGAACATAATAGTTTTTATTGCCAACACTTTGAACATTCAAATAAATCAAATTAATTTATTAATTACCAATATCTAATTAATTTATAAATAGTATATTTCACTTTAATGTTCTCTGCAAATATTCTTATTCATATTGAGATTAACCTCACAATTTTCCCATCCACTTACCCTACCAGGATAAGGATATTACTGTATCGTTCCTATTTAGTATTTAATGTGAAGACATATTTCATAGTGTACATGACATGTATGTAAGTACCAATGTTCCTTGCAAGTACAAATTGCTTTCGTTCCAAGTTCCAACCCAGATACGTATGAGCAGGACAGAATTCTGACATTCCATATTGAAATTATTCTGTAATATAATTCTCGTTGCTATATTGTCTTCATCATCAGAAAATTCAACTTGTAAGGATAATAAACTTCTTTTTCTAATTCTGTTGGAAAATAATTTTAACGTTTATAGCTTAAAATACGAATACCCTGAAGTCGATCCTGTGTATGTCGCCATTTCGCTTTAAATCTAGCAACAAATTTTCACAATCTGCTATGTACTTGTCTAAAATATTGCATTTTCATGAAAATCTTAAAAAAGTACTTTTTTACTAGACTAAACTCCCAGCAAATACCTATTTTCGGAAAAAAAACGCCATGAATAAGTAGACTGGAGACGCCTCTGTCGTAGAAAGGGGAGGACCTAGAATGCAAAAACAAGCAACCGGTAGAATTCAAATTTGAAAAAAAAGAAAAAACTGACAAAACTTTGTGAGTTCATGCAGTTGTTAGTTTGTCTGCTTGCCATAAAAAAATAAAACCATTATTGTTTAATATTTTTTCAAATTATAAAATTGTTTAAAACTATCAGAATGTGTTAAAAAATTGATACAATTTAATAATTTTTTGCTTTGGAAAAATTGCAACAAAACGGACATTAAGTATAAGTTTTAATAAACGCACTGTATGTTCAGATTTATTTTATTCTCTAAGTTCTTCATTCTGATTTGTTTATCGATCGTGATTTGTTTTATACGGTAACGATTGTGACATATAATTTGACGCTTTTAAAGTTGACTATAAACTTCCAACAGAGTTGAGAGACAAACATTGACATTTTTTTCCGTTTCCTTTCGAGACGACATCCGTATACTATTTAATTCAAACGTAAATTACTGTTCATTACATAGCAATAAAAAAACGTTGTAAAACCGTTCGTGGGACGCCTGGCTAAATTGCAATTAGAACTAATTGAAATTAGAATTTGATGGAAAGCCGAATGAGCAGCAATCTCGGAGTCCTTGCATGTCCTACATCTTTCATCTACATACCACGTATTTATCTGAAAGGGAGGTCGATACTTGTAAAATCCTGTCAATCCAAATGTTACACGTGTGGTGAATTCAAAAATATCGTTGAAAAGCAAAACAAATTTAACAAAATAACCTTCGTGATTTTGTTTTTGTTTTTATCTTCCTTTGGTTGCGTATTTGCAATTTTTGAAAATATAGCAAAAGGGAGAATTTGGACAGGTTTATTTTATTTATTTAAAGTTAAATAAAAGTAAATAATTTAAAAGCTATGGAACTAAGGTTTAACACTACTTTCGTACTGCAAGATGTTATAAGTTATAATATAAACTAAATTGAAGCAAATATTAAGGACGTAACCATCTAGGCTAGCGACTTTCTTGTCGCTTCTCGTTCGGTTACTTCCTTAGGTTACTTTACAGCTTTGTAACTCTGCAGAAATGCATGTTGCAAAGATGACTTTTATTCGCTTTTATTAACTTCCACACTTTTATATACTGGTTAAGAGGGAGGCTAACACCATTCATATTGCAACAAAGTGAGTTGCTTTTGTTATACTTTCTTTATACTTTTAACTTTTAACATTTCCTTTTGTTCACATGTTATTAATTTTAAGATAACATTAAAAACTTTTATAACTTGACACAAAGATGAAAATTTTTCTAAGGAATATTATCTGGAAACTCAAGAAAATATAAGTTACAGCAATTTTCAATATTTTCGATATTTTCAATAATTTCAATATTTTCAATATTTTCAATATTTTCAATATTTTCAATATTTTAAATATTTGCAATATTTGCAATATTTTCAATATTTTCAATATTTTCAATATATTCAATATTTTCAATATTTTCAATATTTTCAATATTTTCAATATTTTCAATATTTTCAATA
>JARJEB010031531.1:0-18050 GCA_030264535.1 Liometoxenus newtonarum
GGTGATCATGAAAAAAATTAAAGTCTTATTTTTCCCTGATTCGTGGAGATCCGTTGACCCCAGGTCAAAATTGGCTTTTGTCTAATGTGTGAGTGTGTTTACAAAATTGCGGGCAAACGAAGCATCGTATCGGACCAAAATTTGGTATATGGGCAGCTGTCCCAGTTGCAAGAGTAAAAATTAACTAATTCGACCGGTAAAAAAGCGCACTTTACTTAAATGTCAAAACAAAAATTTACGTATAAGTGGCAAAAATACTTTCTTGTAGAGACTCGAATTCTCTAAATTTCAACATCTGTAATATTTTCCTGTAAGGATTTAGGGATGGTCTTTACTACTTTACTACTACACTAAATTTTTGTACCATTTCTACTTTCCGATGAAAATTACTTTTACGATCGACGAGTTCTACGAAATCGTTGTGGATACGGTCGGAAAGTTGTGGGTTGCGAATTTAACGCTCCGATTTATTCGGTATTGTTTTTTATTGTTGTTTTATCTTATCGATAGACATTTTCGATGTTCGGTGTTTTTATTTTAGTTCTACTTCGCATCATAAATATTCTGGACAAACTATATATAAAATAAGGCATATACATAATAAGACTTTGTGCTGTAGTAGCGCACAACTTTACTCTCGAATTGCATGAACTTAATTCAAAGTTTACAAATCAGATTGCAGATTTAAAAAAAAATTGTTGTAGTTAATTCAGATTATTGACACAACATAATATAAAATGAATAGTACGAACTTCAGAAAAAGCTCATCAAGTAAATGATTATACTTATTACTCAGATATAAAACATATTGATAGTAGATAACTAATAGAGGTACTGTCATAGCGAATTATTATTATAGGCGTTTTTACTTTTGTAGATTTTGATGCGAAACAATTTGTCACTAAGTTGATAAATAAAGGATCCACTGTAGATTTTTGCACCGACAATGAATTACCAAGTGATTTTTTTGATGAGGCCAAATTTAAAAGGTAAAAATTTAAGATTTTCTGTAAGTACTCGTCGCGCGTCTAAAGAATAACTAAATGACAAGTTGCGCAGTCGTTCAACGTTGCGCGCGCACCCCGAAAAATTTCACCAGGCACGTACCCAGGAATTTTGTTCGGACGAGGCTTAGGTGAAAAAAAAAAATTTAACAACGTCACACTTTTCTTTCAGGTACATTCAGTGTTTCTGAATTTTACGGCATTTCGGGGGAGGCTTTAGCCTCTACTACGTCCCTGCTCGCTCCGCAAATTGTTCAGCGCCGTACGTACTGTTGCGAAAGTAATATTTCTGACTGTAATGACGATAAGTAACCGTGTTAATAAAAATCCGTATTCTTCTTTAGACTTATTTTATTCTATTATTTATTTATTTTTTAATTTATTTCTTTTAACAAAAATAGGCCATACTCGTTGAAAAATGTTCGAAAGGAACGTCGAAACATCATTTATAGCTAAATTTATAATCCACATAATGAATTGAATACATATGAAGCTGTGTAGTCAGTCTGGTCTGTCTTTCATAGACAAAAGTTTCATTTGGTACCGCTCGGGTACAGTCGTCAAGTGCGCATGTTTAGTTATTCTCTCGTAGCGCGGACAATATTCAATGTTACGAGAAAATCACGTACAAACTTTAAAAAAATAACACAGTCCAAAATACTTGTTCCAATCTGATTTTTTTTTATAGGGGACAAAAGTTTTACCATGAAAATATTTTCTGCTTGCTTATGTGTAAATTATACGGACTGATAACAATTTTGTCATGTCCAGCTGGTTTAAAAATACTTATGTTTGCAAAGATGTCCAGCACAACCATGACATCGTATAAGCGTATCAACATATTGTATGATAATGACTTTAAACCGGGATCTAAGTAAGTATTAATATACAGGGTTAGTCAAAAAAACCGGAACACCCAAATATGTTTTAAACCTTTGGGAATTTGTAGATTCTGGAAATCGATTGAAAGTGTACGTCGTCAACATAATTCAGCAAGCAATCGTAGTTTTGATGCAGGAGCTGAGCACATAACGCAATTGGACATGGCGCTCACGCAGTTTGGGTTCATGGGCTACAGTGTCACCCGACTCGGTGAACTTGGTTTTTGCATCTCCGATTCTTATGGATTACAATGTTGGATATATTTCTGGCACATTATTGGCACATTGATGGGCTTAGAAGATGAATTCAACATTTGTCGGGACTCAGTCGAAGAAACACGTGCCATTTGTGAGTTGTTGATTGAGAAACAATTCAAACCAAATGTTGAACGGCAAGATCCGAATTACCTTCATATGGTGTCAACGGTTTGTAACGCTACTTGGGTGATGCTCCCTTTGGTTAATCCAACCTTGTTGCAATTTACAGCAATTAAGCTTGTGAATCCAAATGGAGAGTTATGTCAAAAGAAATCTGAGGAATTAACAAGCATACAGAAATGGATTAACAAATTTAATGATAACGTTATACACTTTTATCAGTACACAATTCTCCATTGGATTTTCAATAAGTCAGTTTACTTTTTAATGTGGGTAATTCAATATTTTCCATTTTCTGCCATTTGGCGTTTTGGCAGAAAGTATGCTTATGTACGCATTTTGGGTCGGCCATCCAGAGATCTACACCATGCCGATTAAAAAAAAACAACAGATGATTTCTATTATAGCGCTTCTACGCAAACATGAGCCCCGGAAAACATGTGAACTAAATTAATTTGAAAAATACAAGACTTTGCATAAGTCATATTTGAAACACCCTGTATTCAGCTTATATGCATTTGTCGCCAATTTTGTTTAGAATACCCTGTATGAATAGTATTTGACGGATCCTATATAAATTATATATGAATAATTGTTTATAATAAATTATATATATGCTCGTGCTCGGAAAACACTCGCTCATATGACCCTTCTTAACGCAACTTGTTGCGAAAGTTACTATAACGTTATTCGGTGTTGTCAAAGGAAAAAGACAAGAAGTACACAAGAAAAAAGAAAACAAGTACTCCATAAAAAAACATGGATACAAGTTTGGTTAATTTATGCTTATTTTTATGTACGTAGATAATATTAAATTGGCAGAGTTTGCATTAGCTCTTAATCTCTCTGCGAACGCAAGCATGCGCGTTCATAAGATTTAACTGTTAGTCTTAGGCGTTAAGCTTTAAGCGTTACGCGTTATTCTCGTCTATGAACCAAGCATTAATTAACTGTAGTCAAAGTTGTTCTTTCTATAAACTAGACGAATATTAATATTGGCCTATTGCTGGGATTTGAACCCGAGACGCTTGAGTAAGAGTCAGCGGTTATTCTAACTCGGCCATGCGCTCCGCTATAAGGATATGTAATCCTAGTTATTGGGATAGGATATATCGCCTAATCCTATAAGTGTTTTTATAATTTCTAGCTCAACTGACACTTTGTCAAAATAAATGAAAGCAAAGAATTCGTGGGCAGGCAAATTGTTTTATGATATGGTGATTGATGTATGAATAAATTATGTGCGTGAAGGTAAATCCTATATTAAAATGTACACTAGGGTGCTAATTCAAATATGTTTTCTATTACTTACAGTATGTCATTAGCATAATATTATACTATGCAATTATGTTGTAACTAAGAAAAAGTATAGTACATAAGACGAGTGGAAAGATGCAATTGCGCACTCGCGGATTACTACACTCGCCGCTCCGCTCCGCGGCTTGTTTGTAAAATTTCCACTCTAATTACGTAATATACGGGACGCTTGAGTAAGAGTTAGCGGTTATTCTAACTCGGCCATGTGCTCCGCTATAAGTATATGTAATCCTATTTATTAGGATAGGATATATCGCCTAATCCTATAAGTGTTTTTATAATTTCTAGCTCAACTGACATTTTGTCAAAATAAATGATTGTATTTACATCAGCAAAGAATTCGTGTGCAAGCAAATTGTTTTTTGATATGGTGATTGATGTATGAATAAATTATGTGCGTGAAGGTAAATTCTATATTAAAATGTACACTAGGGTGCTGATTCAAATATGTTTTCTATTACCTACAGTATGTCATTAGCATAATATTATAGTATGCAATTATGTTTTGTAACTAATAGAAAGTATAGTATGTAATA
The DNA here is from genome assembly GCA_030264535.1 of Liometoxenus newtonarum. Lineage (NCBI taxonomy): Eukaryota > Metazoa > Arthropoda > Insecta > Coleoptera > Staphylinidae > Liometoxenus > Liometoxenus newtonarum. Next base: position 4,117 of record JARJEB010031531.1, read on the forward strand.
CGAGTGAAAAGATGCAATTCCGCACTCGCGGATTACTACACTCGCCGCTCCGAGTCGCGGCCCGTTTGTAAAATTTCCACTCTAATTACGTAATATACTATTGTCAGAATAAAATTTTATATTTAAAAAAGCAATACAAATTCATGGTTTTTAGGCAGTCATTCAAGGAGATCAGAAAATAAACTAGAATATCTAAATTCGATTTCATATTTATTTACTTTTATGATATATGTATACGTGATGTGCACACACATTGATAGACACAAATTCGCATTGACTTCGATTCGACAACATTAGCTGTTCGTTTTATGGCAAATTTAGAATATCAATTGATTCGATCTAAACCTACACAACTTACACAACCGACGAATACATTGACAAATATGAAATATATTCAAATATATCTATCTTTTCTTTATGCACACATTTGCAGTCGCAACGAAAGACCTTCGTATCCTTCGTATTACGTTTGCCATCGTTCGTGTTAGATTTGCGTGTACGTTACTGTAGGTAACCTGCAAATACGATGTCAATAAAAAAAGAACTATAATATATGTTATTTACGATTCCCATTCAACTTGCGGGGGTAACGTGCTGGCCGTATATTTTATCCATCTGAAAAATATATATAAGTTTAAAAATAGTCTATTTCATCCGTCGATGAATATGGAAATGTAAAATATATCGAATCAAGTTGGTTTTTTGCCATTGCCATTGCCACACTGCTACTTCTCTATACCAAACCATCATAACGTCGACATAACGCACGAATAAACGAATTTCCAATGAAGTACATACCTCTAACATGAAAAATTCACATATCTCCGGAAGTTTAGAGAAAGCGTTCAAGAAGAGCGAGCATAGCGAGTAGGTATAGCAAATGAAACACGATGATGATTATGATCCATATCCACGATGAGGTAGTGTGGTATCAAGGAATAAATAGAGGCATTTGCGAATAGATTTAAAGGTAGGAACAGGAAGGAAAGGAAAGATAAAAAGGCAGGAAAAAAAAGTTACACGTGGATTGGTTTTAACATCTATCGGTTAGATATGCACGAACGCGTGATCCGATTCAGTCTGTTCATGCATCCTTGCAAGGTTAAATTGATCATATCACTATTTCCTAAGTATACGCGAATTCCTATAGATACCTATAGCTGGATTTTTTGTTATCAAAAATAGCGCACGCAGGAAAGCGCGCGAATTTTGAAAATATACGATCCATTTATGCAAAATGGTTTAATTTAGTTCACATATTTTTTGAGGCTCATATTTGCTAAGAAGGACTGTACAAATACCTATTTACATATACCTAGTTGCATGGGAATAGGGAAATTGATAGTTTACATGCAGACGAATGGTAAATGGACTCCTAACGTAACGGAAAGATATAAATATGCACGGAAGGATGTATCGGATTTGGTTGCTTGGGCAAATATGTCTGTGATTAATGCAAATATGATCCAAATTATAGGTTATATAGCCTTACACTTTTATAAATAAAATATTACGTTTTTCAATGCTTTATTTCTGGATTTCTATAAAAACAAATTTCCTGATGATATGCAACGAAATATTTTTGGAGTTACAAGTTCTCTTTTTGCCTTTCGAGAGATTAACTAATATCAGATTATTGCAGCCCCAAACAAACAGGAAAAGCCCAAAACTAGAAATAACAACGAGTTATGTACAACATTGCAAGGAAATGATTTACTATGATTTATAAAAGTTGGAAACTTAAACCATTTTTATTTTTACACACGCCGGAAACTTAACAATAAAACGAAAGCACATTTTACCCAGATCACTGAACTATAGTATATCAAAAAGTACAATAAAAATTTCAAGGATAATAAAGGATCAAATCATTATTATATGTTTATGCATACTTTCAATGAAATTTCATACTTTTTGTTAGAGTTATTTGTTGATTACAACAAAATATCAGGAGAATCGTATTTGAAGTCCTTATTGTTTCACGCAATAAATAATCCTATATATTACATAACAGAAAAGTAGTTTAGTCAGTGTAGATTTCCGGTAAAACTGTATATATACCTACCTGTTCTGTTGTTTTCCATGTTTTCGATATACTTGTAGGAATATAAAGGGAAAGAAGTAACAAGGAAGTTTTTTTCATGATCGAAACATTATCATACTTTTAACTCACTTATAATGTTATAGATATATAGCTATAAAAAAGAATGACGCTTAGACTGTATGTGAGAACATTGTTTGAATAAAAAAGAATAAAAAAACGTTGAATACATGTGCGTACCCCGTTGCTGGTTGCTGTGCGGAAAAGTTTTTCATAGCGATTCGACAAGTTAACGTCGAATGGCCGACGTATACAGCAACCGAACATAAAAGTTTAACGAGCATAATAGGTGCGATGGAAAAACTTGCTTCATAATCATATTGATTAAAGACACTTGGGCGAAAACTTTCTTTTACAACGAACTGAAAAACTTCAATAAAAATGAAGAGTAGCGGGAATGACATGAACGACGAAGTATGCGTAAAGGAGTAATATATTCCACTATTATTGCGCAAATTGAAGAGAGTTAAAAGAAGTAGATCTACATGTTCACATAATTTAAGAGATAAGTCGCAATTGATGAGTTTGACATTTTTATCTACACATTTTCTAAAATTTAGCGCATTAACACTTAAAACTTAAGATTTAACATTTAAAAAATAAACGTATTGAGACAAAACTGGCTGTGCACTATAGGCAACCAGGCGGGCGTTCCCTTTCGCTTCCGTTCGGGTTACCTTGAACGTGTTTGACGCAAGACGTCAGTCTGTAGATTGCTACCGCACATCGGAAATGAGAGCACGCTCTTGGCTTCGAGTTTCCGAAGCCTTTAGGAGTTGTGCCTGCTGTTTTAGGTAAACAAATACCCCTTCGTAGGGATTGTCCGTGTGAAGAGCATACCTTGACCTTAAGTGATAATAGTGAAGAACCAAGAAACAAACTGGAACAACATAATTCAAATAGGCAAAAAGATATTTTAAAATTATTGCTGAATTTATAATGTAAATGTTCTAGGTATAGGAAATGCAGAAACGTTGCAGTCTATAGTGCAGTATAAAATGATAAGTGTTAAATCAATAATGTTATAGTATTGATTAAATCACTTTGAACGAGTTATGCAGTTTAGACACTGGAGTCGTTAAACTTCGGAAATAGTTTTCAATAATTTCATAAAACATTCAGGAACATTAAACAAAATTGGAGGAAGTGGAATATTCTGCTGTTGGAAATCCACGTGATTATATCTAACTTTCTATAACTTCTACTAAAACATTAGTTAACTGCAAATATATTGCAGTTAACGAAATCTACTACTTTTGTTGATTAAAATCATAAAATCGTAATAATTTTGATATAAACATATAAAAATCACGTTTCCATAAATTTGTAACTGTTAGTTTTGGAATTTATTACCTACTTTGACTTGAATGTTAGTAACTCACATTAAGTGGTATAATTAATAATTATTTATGTTGCAATTCAACAATAAACTAACCAAGAACAAAAATTTAGTATTCCAAAAAGAAACTTTTTAATTCGTTGGTTTTATTTTTAGTATTCATTAAAAACCTGAACAAAAAGGAAATCAAGGCTATATTCATTGATTTTCTTTTCATAATTGAACACAGAATGTTAGTAACCGAAGATTAATTATTTATTCGGAAAAACTCCTTACATCTAAGCAATTGAAACTTAAATTTTCGTAAATTAATAGAAATTGGTAAGCATTCAGAAATTTCAATTAATTAAAAAGTTTTTACTTTGGTTTGGTTTTCCCAAATTACTCTCACGAGTCACGCATTTCCAAATTCAAAATCGTCATATTCGAGGCCTTTCAAGCACTATTAACTATACATACAAACATCATTTACGGGTAAGTATACCTAGCCTAGAGTAACAGCAGGATATATAATTGGTTAAATAGTTTTGCCTTTTTGCAACTTTACAACGCAAACATTCCTTGCATGATTACACCGCAACTAAACTACAACCAGCCTAGTAAAGCATACGTTTGTGTGAGTATTCGTTTAGTTGACGCTACAAACCACTTACTTTGTTCTAGTTCAGGTTCAGACCCAAAAGCAGAAACAGACTAAAAGCGTTAAAATGGCAAATATTTTACTACCAGTTGTATGTGACAGGAATAAGTCATAATTTTTTTACGTCGAACGTTGTAATAGTATATTATTCAATGAGCGAGGCTATTACGTAGCGGAGTAATCGCCCGAGCAAGAGTTGTTATAATAGAAAAGTAAAAGACAAAAATGGCTGCGCACTATAGGCAACCAGGCGGACTTTCCCTTTCGCCTCCGTTCGCGTTTTGGGTTATCCCTCTTATGTGATTTATTAGAAAAGTTGTTGAAATATATTTTCTGTTGTAAACAATTAAAACGGTTTTACGTATTTTGCGATTGTATCTACTCTTATGAGTTGTAAAATGCGTTGGTGACACTGTAGATAAAATAACAGTGCTACCAACCATCTTATTAAATATTGAAAATTTCCTAAATCGGCTACATTTACAAAATTTGATAAAAATATTTATTATCTTCTAAGCCTTAAGATTTAAGATTTAAAAGACAAAAATGGCTGCGCACTATAGGCAACCATGCGGGCGTTCCCTTTCGCTTCCGTTCACGTTTTGGGTTATCCCTCTTATGTGATTTATTAGAAAAGTAGTTGAAATATATTTTTTGTTCCAAACAATTAAAACAGTTTTACCTATTTTGCGATTGTATCTACTCTTATGAGCTGTAAAATACGTTGGTAACACTGTAGATAAAATGATAGTGCTACCCACCATCTTATTAAATATTGAAAATTTTCTAAATCGTCTACATTTACAAAATTTGACAAAAATATTTCTTATATGACATGATTTTGTGTTAACACATTGTAGCGTTAAGTAATAAAATTTTCGAAATGTGTATAGTATACCATCATCCGGATGATGAAATGTGTCTAAACCTAAACGTGCTCCGATAACCTCCAAAATGATACAAAACTAATATAGTGGACTAACATGAGTTTGTTCGTGTTCCACTTTTCAGCGCCATACTTCTTTACTTAATTGATTCAATCAACAGTTTTAGCAGTTCCGCAACACTCTCGAAACTCGTTTACTTTAACTTGACATGCATGTACATTTTATTTGTACTGAGTGTTCAGGAAATATTCAAAAATGATGAAATTTGTCATTCCATGACTTATCTAATTTTTTTTTATTAAACAAAAACACACTCTTTTCGAAGGAAAAATTTCTTCATTTTTCCTACATTTACTATATTTATTTCGTCCATATGTGCATTTCTAAGCGAAACACTGAAGAACTGCGCTTAACTTGGAGATCGTGTGTTATGTAGATCATACTTATTAAGTGATGTTTCGTCGTACATCGCCACGGTTTTCTTAAGTCCTCGCCAATTTCGTGTCAGACATGACTCTCTAATCATGTTCATAGGAACCTTTTTGGGTGAGAAGTGAACACTCGCAAGGAATTGAAATTGAAATAGAGACATGTAGCGCAACATTCGGACGCATTCTGCATATATTTTATTACTACACTAGTGCACTTGGTTTTCATTTCCCATTCCTTTTGAAATTCTTTCAGCGTGTCGTTGTTTTATACGCGTGTACCAAACACGTAATACATTCATTGGCTTCAGCATATCATGTACTTATATATTTCATGTTTTATTTTTTTGTTGAATTTTATTATCAGGAAACAATTTATTATGTAAAACCTTATTTGATTTAAGAAAAGAGCATTTTAAGATTAATATTTTATTTTAACTAAGGTATTAAAGAAAAAGGTAAAAGTAAAGCAAATGAGAAAAGTTTCTTTGATTTCATTGTGCTATGAAAAGCTTGCCCACTCATTGTCTTTTTGTTTCAAAATGATGATTCCTTCTTGCTGAAACTTTTTCATTAAAGTCTCAATCTCAGTTCTTTCTCGTCCTAACCCAATACAAATAAGTTAGAACAATAACAAAACAAAACTACTTTTAGTTTAGACGATCGTCACGTCATATATTGAAAAGCTTAATAATGTAAGTTTTCAAACTGTGATTTTCTTCATTTCAAACAATTTTAATTAAATATTATTTCTAATGCCAAAAAATCTAAATCCATATCAAGACAAGGACTAATTACCGTCCGAAAATGATTAGAATCGTTTATTTTAGAGCCAAAAGCTTAAATTTGATTTTTTACGGGATCCCTGCCAATGTACCAAAGTCAAAATTAAACAAAAAAAAGTAAATCTACTTGTTCTTTGGACCGCACTGATTATTGTTCCAGGATTTTCCCTTTTTCGTATAATACTAAAAAGGTTTATCTAGAAATCGCCGGAAATTATCTGTCCACCACTGAAAATTCCCAAAAACAGACCAAAAATAAAAAGAAAAGAAAAATGCAAAACAAGTTTGGTAAATTGCTTTGCTAAAGCTACTTTAATTTCCTTTCCAAATAAAAAGAGTTTCCAAGGATTTGGTGTTTTACTACATGACATCAGCAATAAATGAATAAACGACATGAAATGTCCATGCAGTGCCGCTGTGGTCCTTTCTACGAATCGTCTGCTAGTTTATCAGATTAACGATTGAGTAGTAAACTTCTGTCTTCCACTATTCCTAAACAAAGGATGTTAAAAGTACTCATATCGTCATCCAAGCTCATCTTCAATTAAAGAAGACTTAGTGAGACTTAGTGAGTCATGAATTTTGTTTTTCAATTTCATGATTACTGTAATAGGATCTGGGCATTGGCCACGCAAAACTTGTGGTTGTTTTTCGCTGTATGCCGTTAGATGCAGCCACAGTCTATTTCTTTGTATCTATTTTGGTATATTTCAGTATATCAATGGATCCAGGTTTACAAGCAGTGTCTATACTGTCTATCCGTGCTGATGAAGCCCAAAAAGGTCGAAACATGTCCACCGTCAACGGGTTGACGCTGCCGATCGAGTTGTATTGTCATGAATTCTGTTTTTCAAATTTCATGCGCACTTTAAGATCTATAATTGTTGACAATGTTGATGTTGCATCAAATTAATGTTGATGGAAAATTTATATTAGGAATCGCCTAAAAAGGGGGTAGTTAGGACTCGTCTGGAAGAAGCCAAAAAAACAAATCTTAATTACTCGTTTTGGCGTCCTTCAGACGATTCTTAACTACTTATCCCTTTTGGTGATTTTAGACGATTCCGAATCGTCACATTACAGACACCCCTACGCAAAGAAAAGCTCGCATTTTGACTTGATTTTCAGAAAACTCTTTCGTATCTCTCAAGAAAAAAAATTCAAATTATAAATGAAATAAACTCAAGTAATTACAAAAAAAAGTTATTAAAATAAAAATCACTATCAACTGCCTCAATGAGAATTCTTACTAAAATACGGAGTAGAACGCATGTCTCTCAGTAACAAATCACATTAACTTTATAAAAAGAACGGATGGTTATATACAGTAATATTCAGTATACATTTAAATGATGTATTTCGTTTGACGATTTTGAAATGTTTCTACTTACGGAACATCCTGTATATATGTTATATTAGTCTCAACGCCCCTTCAACGCGTTTTCTTCAAGCTTCTTGCTCTTGAACTACATAAATAAATTACTACTGATGGTTGGTAGTACATACTACATAGTACATAGTACATACTATAAGGTCTGTTTGCGACTAGAAATCCCCAGAAGGAAAATGTGTTTGTCCTTTGTGTTTCTTATTCTTGTTCTCTAAATAAAGAGAAGATCGTCTATCTACTTATACAAATAGCTTTACATTATGAAATATTAAGAAAAAACCGCGTTTTGTGCTGTTAATACTTAAATTTAATAAATTGGCGATTTTTCGCAATTTTGCGTTTTCCACATTTTTATTTTTCGTTTGCATGTCACACTTATATGCTTTATAACCGCTCCTCATATATTTATATTGCCGTCGTTCGACGCACAAGGGTGGATAAGAGGTCGTTTCAGTGGAAGAAAAACGAAGTAAACTGCACAAGTTACCAGAGCGAGAGCATATACTTACTTGGTTTTTCTCGATGTATAGAAGCAAAACTCGTTTACGGTAAATTGTGGCAATATTTTCCAAACAAATACGAACGAAATGGAATGCGACATTTCGACCGAGATTTGTCAAACAATTTATTTCCAAAGTCGATTTATCAACGCGTAGAATGAGAGAAGCACACATCTATACATAAGAAAGAGCTAAGTTGAGAATGTACTTTGGAATGAGTCGGAAACTACGATGAAAGCAACTACAAGGCGAACTTAAGAGGGAGCGAACGGAAACAATCTCGATCGGCCAAACAGAGACGCAAAATTGTTGAAAAAAGGAAAGTTGCGTTAGTTGCGTGCCTGTCCAAACGACGATTTTATTTCATCGTAATGTGTTTTCCCGTTTTCTTCTTTTTTTGGCTTTTACCCTTTTTCTATTTTTATCACTTTATTATTCGGCTTTCTATATACAACTTATATTTGGTATTATTTTTATTTCATTTTTTATTTATTATTTTATTGTGTTATGGATATTTTATATATCATAAGCGTACAAAGGACATTAAAAGCTTCTTTTACGGTTACAATTGTATTTATTTTTACTATAGGGTAAACTGGGTAAATCAGAAAGCCTTAAATTATTGATTCAAATTATTTAGTTCAAATCAGTTACGAGGTGACAACTTTTCGATGCCATTTCAGTCACGAATCGTGACACAATTATAAGCTTCACATCTAATAACTACCGATGATGGGGCCAGATTCGCTGTCAAAAACGCGTACTTTGGCCAATCAGACCCATTTAAACTACGCGTTTGGGTAACTTCTCGGTAATGCCGCTAGTGTCGCACAGACTTGTGTTTTGCTTAATAGTGAAAATATATGCCGTTTCATCACTGCGGCTTCCCACAACCCGCCGAAATGTGGTGAACGAGAAGGTATGAAAAGCCAATTGACCCCCATTAATAGGCAATTTCTCCGTTATTTGATCACCTTCAGTCCTGAAAAACTCTGCTACCCCTTTCAACTCAGCATCAGCTCCTACAAAATTTGTCATGGTCATGAATAATGTATGAAGAATATTTATCTTCAATGATAGGACGTCAATCGCTGTTCTTTTAGGATAAGTATCTAAATATGTTGGTTGTTTGTCTTATATTTCTCACTGACGCAGTATACTTCCATTTCTATTCAATTCGTTTCCTCGTAAGGGTGTTATTTCTTTTTGACTTCCACTTCCACCGTTGTCGTCGTTCCACCAGGCATTAACTGTTATCTCTAATTAATCGCGCACCTTTATATATATCGGGCCCGAAAGTACCCTCGACTGTGCGATAATAACACAAAGATAAGTATCTTTAATTTCACATAGTTTTCATGTTAAAGTGCAGCTTTAGCCACCTATTTAGCTCAGAAATTGAATGGGCCAGCAAATGAATTTTAACCGATACTATAAAATTTGTGAGAATTTAGAATACTCCACACTCACCATCACTTCGTAACACTCCGACAATCATCAAAGTTTGAAGCGTTTTCAATAAATTATTTGATGCCAAATTGGAAATACTTGAAAATGCACTTCAATTGCCGACTCTACTCTATTCTAAACTAATACAGATTAAATTGCTATTTATCGATTGCAATATTCAACTACCGAAGCTTATTAATGAAATAGTAGTCTGTGTTGCATGGTCGGAAAATAGTGGACATCTCGCTAGGGTGCAATTATACTTAAAATGTATGTGTTAATATATGTGATGCGCATTTATTCATTTCTCTTCTTATTCACTCTTTGTCACGTCAAGTGACTTGGAAATATCTGTTGACAGCCAGTTAGCAAGTTCAAGTGCCAAGGCGACATAGCATGCGTAAATATATTCTTAATTAAATCTATAATTAATGCTTGAATATTTCGCAGCTTCTCGCCTTGACGACTCCGTGCCATCGCGTGCGATTTCAAAATGAAAGCTCGTTCTAGCTTGAACCGTGTCATGTTTCTATTTTATGTTGCGTCATTAAAGCGACTGTAAACAATTAACAACTGTTTAAATCAATCAGCATAAAAACATTTTACAAATATATTTTGTCCTTAAGTGACGAGACTGTACTTTTTTAGAGAAAGTTGGAACTGTCATTTTCGGTTCAAGTCAAAATATCAGCTGTGCGACAACGAAATGGCTTATTTGCTCTTAACTACACACAAGTCACCTTCAAATGCGTCATATGGTTCTCCCTTTACATAATCAGTTGCTAACTATTTTTGATATAATTTACAGGATGTACCAGAAATTAAATTGAATCAAATTCATAATTTTGAATTTGAGAATTGTAAAAAAAATATAAATTCTTTGCATATGTTTACCAAAAAAAATTGAATATTCAGATTCTGTAACATTCAGTTATGTTTGCCTGATTGTGAAATTAGAACGAAACGATTAAATGCATTTTGCACTTGACATCTAACAACGGCATGCAGCTAGGATTTCGGGGTCTACATCCGTTTGTACATTGTACTACGCCAGTGGTTCACAACCCTTGTTCCGCAGAACACTCGTGTTCCACTTCAAGTGTTCCTCGAAAAAAATCAAATACGCCATTAAAAATTGTTCCCTATCTTATCATACTATCCCCACTATTAACAATTCGTTGCGCTTGTGGAGGCCGGACAGGTACTGACTGTTCCGCGCAGTTTAGTGTTCCCCAACTTACAAAAAGGTTGGGAAGCACTGTGCTTCACTGAATACCGCTTTTCTCCAACACTAACCTATATATGTACTTCGAGTCCTCTGAACTACTAAACTAAACCATTCAAGCACTGGCATTCTGTAGTCCGTAGGATTTGAGTTTTCGCTTTTCGGATGCTTGCACCTTCTGCATATTGGTACTTTGGCGCTAGTGCAAATAATGCACTACCGACTAGGGCTACATGCAACTAACACTAACTACAACTATAGATACTAAAGCTAAATATTTTCAGAGTGTTAGTTTTCGGGTAGTTCCTAGTCCTAGTATAAGTTTCAATTCGCGTGCCGGATAACCCTACAAGGTTTTACAAGTGCACAAGTTGCACTTGCACATGGTTGAATGAATGAATGAATGAATGAACCTTCTGTTCTGTCACAGGATTTCCCATTTACAACTGACATTTATTACTTAGCAACTTACACATACATAAACGATAAACTATTTGTACCTATACTTCCAAATCTAAATTAATTTGTATTGTATTTTTGACAAAAACAAAAATATTATTGAAAGTTCTTCAATTTGCATTTTCATTTTCTTTTTTAAGCACTGCGTTCTGATCAGGAACATAATAAAATGGTTTATGAAATGAATGCAGCATATTTTCCCAGGATCAGGATTATGGATGTTCTTGTAACCTTGGTAACTTTTATGATTTGCGCTCCAGTGTTACGTTTATTCGTTTGAACATATAGCGACAATGGATCTGAACAGAATTTCCATTTTCCTATACCCGAGGGGAGGTCGATATAGCATTATCGAATTTTTGTGAAATAACCGAAGCAAAAACAAAAAGGCTTTCAAGGTTTATTAAAAGTTCACTTTAAAAGTTCCAGTGGCTACAATTTTTTTGCACCTTTCATAAAAATCTGTTTCAAGTTATTTGTTCACCAAGTCTCTTTAAAAAATCACACATTATTGATTAAGTTCATAATTCATAATCATAATTGTTCTAGTCGAGAACGTTAACATGTGAATCTGGTACCTATAGTTGTTATACGTAGTTATCAAGTTTTAGTACTGTTGAAAATGTAAATGACAAATTGAATTTATGCATTAGCCCACAGTCATTTTAATACGCCATTTGGTATGAACATGTAGGGACTATCATAAAGTTAAGATAATTTCACTATTTCAGTAAAATTTTGTATTATAATTGGAAGTCAGGTAATACCATAAGCCCGTGCCCTCGTTCTACTGCGTGTATATGTCTATAGTTGCAAGTATTAATATCTATTTACATATCGCCATTAAATGAAACAATTACTAATTGAAATAACTCATCAAAATGGGCGCTCCAGTGGATACGTACGTGATTAGATTGCATAAAACTGTTCTCGCATTCGCATATTATAGATATACTCATTGACTTTCCCCAAAATGTTATATCTATATGTATTTATAAATAGATTATTGAGTAATTTATAAATTAGTCATTTTTACATATTTATATATGGAAACTCACTCTGTATATTGCCATTTTAGGTGTCCCTCCACGGCTAACTCTTTTGTTTTTTTCTACAAGTTGGTTAAATTAGCAAAAATGAGTATGTGTTTTTACGAAAAAATATTTATTCATTAAATTTTTTACTCTAATTAATCCTAAACTAATTTTGGTAGTTGGGAGAATCCTGCATAGGATAACTACTGCCTCCCCTCAGTAGTCAAGATCAGACTCTTACTGATTAAACTCCCAACTAAATACCTATTTTCGGAAAAAATTCTTGGATAGGAAGCCAGGAGGCGCCCTACCGTAGAAAGGGGTGGACCTAGAAAATCCAATTCAGCTAATAAATATTTAAATATATTAAAATATTTCTAGTTTTCGGGGGAGGTCGCCTACGTCCTCATAGGATATGGCACTCAAAGAAGAAGAGTTTTTGGTAGTTAGAGTTATTTCGATTATATTCAACTAGCTCCCTCTAGCGTCTGAACGTTACGACATTTTCAAAATCTGAAAAGAGCATGTTCTTATGACTAATCTAATTATGCTAAGGTAATTTACTTTGTAACGATTTCAATAAAAAAAGTTAATCAAAGACGAACAACCAAATTTAATCACCCGGTATATAATATGGATTGGAATATAATAAATGGAACATTATAGACACAGAAATAGGTATGAGAAGAGCAATAATTATAATACTACCCAGAGTGATCATAAATTGTAAGTCTGTTAATATCTACTATATAATGGTAGATCAGCATAAATTATTTACATTTACATTTGTATCAAAATGGTATTCTAACGGTCTCTCTATTTTAGATAATGCAGGATTGTCTATGTCTATACCTCTATAGCTATACTATCTATACCAATACAAACAGTGCTTAGGACTAGGACATCAACGACGATTGAGATGATTGTGAAAGACATCCGAGGCAAAGCTACTGATCCTTACTATACCTAACAGGATATCTCTATACTTGCGCGCAGAGAGAAATCCTAATAGTATTATCGAATTATATACAAACTGTTTTGTCTGAAACATTTAAACGTAATTATATCCAATTGTTGAATGTATAAACACGTGACCCTCGTGGATGAAAACATGATGTCTAAGGCTGGATAAATAGGATATTGGTTATTTAACGCATTCATTACATTTCCATATTGGCGTATAGTCGATCTCATCAGCGCCAGCCCAATGTTTTTCAGCTATACTCGTATTGATTATTCGGCCTTCAGGCATTTGCCAGTGCCTAAGAATGGCATTTTCGCTGCAGTCTAATGTTTTCCATCCCTGATCCAAGTTCACTTACCGGCATGACGTTATTTGCTAACATTTCAATAATTTCCAAACAGAGAGCAGCCAGCGATCGTATGTTACTAGGGAGACGAACACTGGTACTCTTACGTGCAGGGCGTAACAAATGATCTGGGGGGCCTGGGACAGTAGTTACCTACTTTCCTGCTCACGTGGCTTTCGATTTTAACCGGCGCCTTGGGTCAAATTCAAAGCCACTAATCATTACGAGGTCCAGGTCTGGAGGTCTAGTTATGGCAGCGGACGAGTATCGTCTTATCGTGTAGTTTTATATGAAATTTTGAATTCGGTCTAACTGAAACAAGCGCTATCAAGTGATTTTTATTAAAATTTGTATTTTTGAAAGAAAGTAACGGACACATCGGGGATT
>JARJEB010031538.1:0-13993 GCA_030264535.1 Liometoxenus newtonarum
CGGTTTATACGCCTAGGAGCATAAAGTGATTTGGGACCAATCGGCGTGCAGTACGCAGTGGAGCAATTCTATGCAACCCAACTGGCTTAACTGTAACGGACCAATCGGCGTGCAGTAAGCAGTAGATGCAACCCAAATGGCGTAACGGTAACAAACGTCAAATGCCATAACCTCGACATTGTTCATTTATTATTACAATTTTAATTAAATTAAGTGGCATTCGGAGATAAAATAGTATATATCATTCAGCGTATAAGTAACTTTGTGTGGCTCGTAGGAATTGTCCGACTCGCTGCGCTCGTCGGTCAACCGTTCCTACTCGCTTATACGCTTAATGATATAATCTACTATTGTTTATATCTTTGTATACATATACATATAAGTAGTAAATATTCCATCAGACGCGATAGTTAATGTTGACCCATGTAAGCAGTGACCCTGTTCTCACAAATTGTGCTCATTTCGTTATTAAACGATCATTCCACAACAACGTAACTTAAAGTGAAGTGAAGTGACAATAATATAAGAAGTAACACGCGCTCGCAATGAATATTAATATTTTTGTAATTAGTTCCGTTCATATAGTTTTTTGTAAACTTATTAACTGATATTGATTACAGGAACATGAGGAACTACAAGATGTTGCGTATTTAGATCCTTATTGCAATCCTGAAGAACCTCACCTCATACAATTTGAAGATATTACTTCAGCTGCTTTTAAAATCAAATCCGGAGTCGTTATGACACCCTGTATAGTAAGTATATTTTCAAACTTTTTTATGCGTAATTAAATTTGGACGCAATAAAAAAATAATTACTCCGACAAATGAGGTTTAAAGTACTTGTTTTTAACTTTAAAGTACAAGTTTAATAAAAAAGGAGGTGCGACTAGTTTCGCGCCATGAGGATCGCATCTTCAGGCACTAGAAAAATTAATTACGACTAATTGTAATTGGTTTTTGTAGTGCCTGAAGATACAATGAGTTGTAATTGCGGCTTTTGTAGTGCCTGATGTTGCGACCCTGATGTCGCGAAACTAGTCGCACCCTTCATTTGTCGTTTATTTTGTGGTTTTCAGAAATCCCATCTGTCAGACATAACTGGAATGGAAATATTTTTAAAGAAGGAATTTTTGCAATACACTGGAAGGTTTGTACACAAATTTCAATAAAATTGATTAAAGCTATCGCACAACCACAGACCAGGACCAGCAGTGGCGTAGCTATAATAGGCCAATAATGTGCGGCGCACCGGGGCCTCAAAGATTTGAAAGTCCCGTTCGTAATTTGACAATGTCAATGTGAAAATTGAAAAAAGTTAAATTAAACAAATAAATGATGATTAGGTATTAAGTATTTCGAAAATGCTTTGCAGTTGTAGTATATGGGATATGGAATTTCCCATTCACGCGCTTTGCTAAAACCGAATTTGGGGTATTGATGCATCCAGTTTACTTTAGAAGCAATAACTGGGCGCCTGTCATGATTTTGCACCGGGGCCATTTTAACCTAGCTACGCCACTGAATTATTTATAACAATTAAGGAATTTGCTTCAAAATTCACAAATCAAAATCGCTCAAATTTGTTAACACACAGTAGGTCAAGAAATGATAAACGATTGTTGATAAATTGACTGTCTTAATGAATTTATTAAAATTGAATTTTAGTTTTAAAGAACGAGGTGCACGATACACCCTGTTAATGTTGTCACAGGAAAGGCGACAGAAAGGAGTCATCTCAGCCTCATTGGGCAATCATGCACAAGCAATTAGTTATCACGGCTGTAAACTAGGAGTACCAGTCACTGTAGTGATGCCCATTGTAGCACCAATCATGAAAATACAGAAATGTAGAGAATACGGTGCCAATGTTGTGGTGCAAGGTAAAGATATGGCCGAATCAAAGAAGATTGCGTTGAAACTTGCCAAAAAACACGATTACGTGTACATTAATGGGTAATATATCAAATAGTTATTTATGTCGTGGCAATGAGTGCGTAAAGTATAAGTTTACGCACGATAACGCCTATAATTATTCATTACCCTTATTTTTGCATGAGTGTTATGCGTCAAAGTCATAGAGTAAGTAAGGATAGACAGAGCATGGTTAATTTTACGTTTAGCCGCCTGATTTTCAGCGCCAGGGGAAACTGAACATAACAAAGCTGTCTATCCTAATGCATGGTTCATGATTGACATAGCATAGAGATGACATTGACATAGAACATAACCTGCGACTGCGAAGTAGAAACATGCAAAATGCTATACTACGGTTATGTTATTTTACGTGTCATTGTGAACTGTATTATAGTATTTTGGATGTTTCTACTTTGCAGTCGCAGGTTATGTTTTATGTCTATGTTATATCAATCATGAACCAACCTGTCTATGGTCAAAGTATAATTTTCCTCGTATTTTCCATGAGTTTGTATTTGTTTTGGTTAGGTTTGGTTTGGTCAAAGTCATAGAGTTAGTAAGGATAGACAGAGCATGGTTGGTTTTTTTTTTTAGTTTTACGTTTAGCCGCTTGATATTCAGCGCCAGGGGAAAAAGCTGTCTATCCTTGCTATGTTTAATTTTTATGGTCAAAGTATTATTTTCCGTCGTATTTGCATTTGTTCTTAAGGAATTAATCTTAATGATTTTTAGTTATGATCATCCTCATATTATGGCCGGTCAGGGTACAATAGGCTTGGAAATCGCCGATCAAGTTGACAATATCGATGCAGTTGTGATACCAATTGGTGGTGGTGGTTTAATTGCTGGAGTTGCGTTGGCTTTAAAGACATTGCATCCAAATATTCAAATAATTGTAAGATTTTTAATTTTTTGGTTATGTCAGGTCAGTTATATGTGCTTTAAGCGAGGGGTGAGTTACAAAATTGTACACTTAGTGTGAATTCCTTGGTAATTCTTCTGTGAATTCATGTGAATTCAGTGAACATTTGAATTGTGAATTCAACTTGAATTCGCAAAAAATGTAAATTTATGGGGAAAAAATGTGAATTCATGTGAAAAAGATGTGAATTCACGTGAAAAAATGTAAATTCATGTGAAAAAAATTTGAATTCATGTGAATTTAAATATACGAGTAGAAAAAGACACAGTAAACGCATGCGCACGCAATATAGATTTTAAATCTTTTTAGGTTATATAATTTGTTGAAAAATGTTTGTGAACTTTGTGAATTCACTTTGTGAATTCTTTCTAAAATATTGTGAATTCTTTTAAAGAATTTACATTTGTGAATCATTTGTAAGCTATTTATAAGAGTTGTTTACCCCACGGCTTTAAGTAATTAAATATTGAATGTTGAAGGGAGTGGAATCTGAACGCTGCGCCAGTTTTTCGAAAGCTATGGAAGTGGGCAAACCAACTTATGTGCCCATTGAATCAACTTTGGCTGATGGCCTTGCAGTGCCCATGGTTGGATTCAATGCATTTAAAACTGCGCAGCCTTTAATTGACAAGATTGTTACGGTGAGCGAGGAATATATCGCGTTGGCCATTCTTAGATTAGTTGAAATGGAAAAATGCGTTGTTGAAGGTGCTGGTGCAGCTGGATTTGCTGCTATTTTGGAAGGCAAATTGAATGAACTTAAAGGCAAAAGGTATAAAATAATATAAGAAAACGATTGGGGAATTAAGACAAAATTAATTAATTAGTAGTTAATCGAATAATTTGTAAGTTGGGTTGCCAACTTGCCAACAACAAAGTCATTAATTAATTAATTTTTGGTTTGTTTTTAGAGTTGTTTTAAACTTGTGCGGAGGCAATATTGACACAACAGTATTGGGAAGATGCTTGGAACGTGGTCTAGCAGCTGAGGGGCGGCTACTCAAATTGACGGTAACCGTTAGTGACAGACCTGGTGGTATTGCCGAATTGTGTAAATTAATTAGCTCGATTGGAGTATCAATTAAAGATGTCTTACATGAACGAGCATGGGTGACATGTGATGTTTTCAGCGTTGAAGTAAGTACGACTCTAAACTCTACTCTGAGTGGTTCAGAACTATTCTGAGTAGTGAAGTAAATCGAAAGCATCCATTTTCATTTATTTGAGTAGTGAGTACTTGAACCGGTTGTTTTCTTTGTTCTAGGTAAAGGTGGTTTGTGAAACAAGAGATTATGAACATGCACAAGAACTGAAAACCCTATTGAATTCCATTTATAAACGAGTCAATTTTGTTGACTTTCCAACAGAAAAAATCATTTCTAATATGGATTAATGGACCGGCCACATTTTAATTATTGTAGATATTTTTATATTATAATCGCAAAACTTGAATGTTTTAAACAAATTTATGATTGCTCAATGTGTATATATTTGTATATTATTACTTCTTTTTTTCAAAGAAATACAAAACGAACTTAACAAATAACGATGATCCTTGACAAGGGCGCCGACTACAGGGGGGCCGAGGGGTTCCGGCCCCCCTGAGCGCCAATATAGCGGGGCCGGACCCCCCTGAGAACCAAACCAATTCGACAAGTGCGAAAAAACCATTTTGCAATTGCTCCCAAATGAGCAGTAAATTTGAATGTTAACGGTGATTGGTGGGCCCAAATGTATATATGCCTACTATCATCAAATGTATGAGATACATGTTAAAAAATGTCTTAACTTCTGTTATGTTTTTTAAATTCGTATTATTATTTTTCTTATTCTGGCCCCCGGCCCCCCTGAGAAAATCATAAAGTCGGCGCCAATGATCCTTGATCTTATTCAATAGTAAATAAATGAGAATTTATACATTTTTTTATTCCGTGCAAGATTTGGCAGCCCTTTCCATGAAATTAGCAAGTTTGACATCGCGGTTACTAAGCCCATTCACATCATGTGATGATAAAGTAACTTGTACTTTGTTATAAACATTGAACCATTCTGGATGATGGTCCATTTTATCAGCCAACAGAGCAGTCCGAGTCATAAATCCAAACGCCTGTTAACATATTATAACTTTAAGCTGCTTTCGTTTTACCATTTGAAACTACTCCGAGTAGTTTATTTTGGTAAATCGAAAGCAGTGAATGAAGCAAAGTAGATAAAAAGGAATTAATTAAAACAATAATTTACCTGATTAAAGTCCTTGAACATGTACTCTTTGTAAATTGCATCACGATTGTTCACCATAGTCCATCCTGACTGCAGGAGTGGATCAATTTTGTCTTTCCGCTCTTCTGGATTCAATTTGCCAGCCTAAAATGTACGAATCAAGATATAATTAATTATTTACTTGTTCAACACTTCGACACGTTACCATTTTCTTTTTACTCTCTTTAGCAACCGTTCCACTGCGAGTGCTAGATGAAGAATGAACAGAAAGTGAAAATTGTTGCCAAGGTTGCTTGGACTGGTGATTGAGGGACCTTGCAAGTCCTGTTAAAAGTGGACGAACCAATCGAAACGCTCCGCAGGTCATGATCAATGTTTAATGGATGAAAATGATTGGATAAACGAAAATTTATTGTTTATCGTTCTATAACAGTGTGAAGAAGTTATCAGAGTCTGTTTTACAGCTTGATAAGAGTTTGCTTTATAACAAGCATAATATGAGAATGAGAAAGACGAATTCTGAAATAAGTTGAAAATAAAAATATAAAAAATTTGATTCTGTCAAAATTGTTGACCTTTTGCTGTCAAAAAATGGTTGACCTTGACTTGACAGTTGACAGAAATACATAACCTGTTTGTATACACATGCTGGTTATTATTAAAGTGAAAAATTTATTAAATAATTAAAGTAAAATGAGTTTTCTTACTGATGCATTGGATAAGTTTCAGGATCTTACGAGAAAACCAGAAGTTTTTTTGAGGTTGCCATTGTTTACGTTCATTTGTTTTTTTTTTACATTTTTACTGTTTTGTTTATTAATGTTGTTGTTTCTTTTGTTTTAGCAATGAAGATGTTGTTAGTTCAAAAATTGAATCATTCCTAAAAACCAGTTACGATTTCACAAAACAACAAGAAACCGACACTTTTAAATCAAATGCGCTACCAGAACTTATAACAGATAACTTTGATATTGAACAAATATGGCAACAAATTGAACTGCAAAACGACTCCTTTTTGACCCATTCATTAGTAAACGTAAGCAAATTTGTGGTTGCAAAAGGTCGACTAGTGTTTGACGAGGTGCAGGATGAAATTGTAAGTGATAATGATGAAGAGAATGAGCCAGAAAAGCCACAATCTGATGATAGTAGCAGCAGTAGTGACGACGAACCCTTAAATTTAGAAGAAGTAAGTGATGGGTTAAATTCAGACGATCTCTCCGATAACGAGGAGGTTGCTGCAAGACCAACGAAGAGATTTAAATCATCTATAGTTGATGACAAGTTCTTCAAACTGGATGAAATGGAAGCGTTCCTTCAAGCTGAAGAGAAAAGAGTGAACGATGATGAACCAGACTCTGGAAATGATTCAGATAATGATGATAAAGATGAAATAGAAGAAGAAGATGTTGATTTATTCAACGCGGAAACTATTGAGAACTCAGACACAGAACGTGGAGGCTTGAACAATCCTAAATATAAAGATTTTTTTGAGCAACAGAATGATTCTAAACCAGGAAGTTCAAAATCAAGTAAACGAAATAAGTTTATGGAAGAAATTGATCATGAAGAAGAAGAAAATGGGGAAGGTAATGATTTGGAAGAGTCTGATGAAGAAAATATCATTGAAATGGAAAAGTCAACTTTGGAGCAACGTGAAGAACGCTTGAGAAAACGAATAGAAGTACTCGAAGAGGCTGCGATTAGCGAAAAGCCATGGCAACTTAAAGGTGAAATCACGGCAGATGGAAGACCTCAGAATTCGTTGCTCGAAGAAATAGTTGAATTCGATGCAACTTCGCGACCGGCACCGGTTATGACGCAAGAAGTATCGCTGAAATTGGAAGATATCATTCGACAACGTATTAAAGACAAAACGTTTGATTCAGTGGAACGGAAAGAAAAACCTGTGGAAACTCCACTTGAATATAAAAAGAAACTGGTTTTAGATCAAGAAAAAAGCAAACAATCTTTGGCGCAGATTTACGAAAAGGAATTTTTACAACAGACTGAAGCTTTAGATCCGGATGCGGCTGATAAGGAAGAAGAGGAACCACAACTTCATAAAGATATTAAAAAAATGATGCAAGGATTGTTCACAAAACTGGATGCATTATCCAATTTCCATTTTACGCCGAAACCAGTACAACCCGAACTCAAAGTTGTCAGTAATTTGCCAGCAATTAGCATGGAAGAAGTTGCACCTATCGCTGTCAGTGATGCTGCTCTATTGGCGCCTGAAGAAGTTAAGGGTAAAGTTCGCGGTGACATTATTGGCAAGAGCGAACGTAATACGACTGATAAAAAGCGCGAACGTCGTAAAAAGAAGGCCAAACAGCATGAACATGCTATGCTGAAACTGAAAAAGGATCAGTTAGGATTAGGCAATAAATATAGTAAAGAAAAGGCTAAAAAGATGTTGGATCAAGTTACCAAGGATAAGAATATTGATAAAATGGACGAGTCAATGGGATCAAAGGGTGTTAAATCATCTACTGCGTTCTTTTCAGAATTAGAGGAGCAAGTCAAAACGCAGATTAAGAATAAAAATGCGCCGAAGAAGAAACAGCCTAAAGAACGTTTTTATGCTAAGAAGATGAAATTATAATTGTTTTTGTAATTGTAACTTGGCTGCTATAGATATACTGCTCTAACTATTATTTAAAGTCCAAACCAAGGGCGTACGCGCGGAAATTTCCGCGCAGTAAGAATATAATCTTAAATTTCCACTTAGAATTGAAAAAAAAAAATTGAAACATCCCCTTCGCCCCTCGTTCAAAAGTTCCTGCGTACGCAACTATTCAGAGTAGTTAGTATATTGAAATAATAATATTCATAACGAGCGAAGTAAAAGTAACGTAAAAATCATAATTACCCACAAAAAATGTATAACTCAATTGAAAATTTCATTAATCTAATAATTACCAGTTGCGTTCAATTAATTGATTATCGCGCACATTTAGAATAATTTTAGTTTAGTTTCTGCGTCCCTTTCTAATATTTTTAGGCCTGTAGTTACTTAATGGTTCTGGCAGTGGAAGTGCAAGAGTTGCCGTTGAATCCTTCACTTGTAAGAGCAGCATTCGGCATAAATCTTGCAGCTTTTTCTTACCGAGTTTCAAAACTTCGCTTAAATTGTTCAAATTTACAACATACTTCTTTGTGGTTAGAAGAGAAAGCACAATGATATAACATGTTGCTTTATCTTTCATTGATAATGGTCGCGTCCTGTAATTTATAAAACAAACAATTCTCGGGTTAAAACAGAAAACAATATTCAAATGACGAAGGCAAGAGAGGGCAAATTTTCAGTGCCTCTGGAATAGGAGACAAAGAAAATATTTGTTTTTCAGTTTTCTAACTTTTCCCCTGGCGCTGATGGCAAAGCGGCAAACATAGAAACTTGCTTCAGCTGCTTGATATTTTTTGGTTTCACGTTTCGCCGCTTGATATTCAGCGCCAGGAGAAAACAAGTATCCATCTCTTTCCGTCCTGGCTATCCTTACAATGTCTATGACAAAAACGAAAAAAAGTTCATTTCTTACCTTGCTCTATCAGTATTAAGAGTGAAATTATTCAGAATATAGTGATTCAATTCTTTTGAATACTTGGTTGGTTTATACTGTTTGTTAGCAATATTTCTCGCAGTTGTTAAAAAAATATTTATCAAACCGTCAATAACCAAAAATAATGTAATCCTTTCTTTCTTTGTCTCATTATCAACGTCGGAATTTCGAACACTTAAAATTGCTTCTTTAACATATTCATTTGTTCTATAAACAAAACAGCAAACAAGTTTAAATTGACAAAATAATTGTCAGCATTTCATACCCGATTTGATCTTCTTCAACTTCCAAGAGATTTTCAGCATGTGGATCTAAACTTTGAATGACTTGAGGCGGAAGTTTCAATGCGTAAACATCATCGCATTTTTTGGCGTCTTTATTAATAACCGGTAAGTATTCCGATGTTGGATTAACATTTTCGACCAAATCGTTTTCATCCATTTCAATGTCTAGAATAAAAAAATTTGTAATAAATTTCAACCGTGCATATCTAGAAACGTTTTTTAAGTGTACATATATAAAAAATAATTTACTTGCAACTGTTTTCTCCAACTGATCCTTGTAATTATCAATATTAACTTTATATTTTTCCAGTTGTGTAGTGTATCGTTTGGCTTTTTTGGAACCGAACTCTAGTTGAAGATCAGTTATTGCAGTCTTTCCAACTTCCGTCATTGTACTGTCCAGAATTTCACGCGTTTTAGGCACTTGAGGTTTTAACATTGCTTGATCGATTGCAACAAGTCTCATCTATTGTTTCAGTTAAAAAATTCCGGAAAATTACAATTGAAAACGAAAGCAGAAGCGAAAACAAAATGCATTTGTTTTACCTTATTAGTTTTTTTGTTACGAATTGCAATAAATGTATTGTAAACATTCGTGCTTCTATCGACTTTACCAGCATAGATTAGAGCTTCGGATGCTATAATGGGATGGATTGCATTTACGTCGCAATTTTCTTCGTTTCTGATGTATAGACCACATGAAAGTTCAGTCTCTGTGCCTTCGAGTAGGTTACCATTTTGAAACTTTACTGTAAGATTATTATTATGTTTGTTATCATTTGAATAGATACTTAATACATTTATAAATTGGAGGATTGTAGTTGCAGTTAGGTAGCCAGAGAATAGTCGAAAATGTAAAGAAGTCATTTTGTCACTTATTGAAATCAATTTCTTCCATACATACCCGATGTTGGTTTTGCACCCGATTCATCAAAACTGATATTTGTTATCAAACAATCTCCCATTATTGAATATTTTGAATTTGAAGATTCACGATTTAATTATTTTGTGAACTTTCTTTAATGATAATAATCCACATGACATACATTCAAATATATATATAACCTTAAAGTTCATCTTTTCCGAGTGGTACACAAGTCTTATAAATAGCGTACAAGATCACAAATGTGAATTCATTAAAAGAATTCACAATATTTTAGAAAGAATTCACAAAGAGAATTCACAAAGTTCACAAACATTGTGCATGCGTGTAATGTGTCTCGGTTAGTCTCGACCTTATTCGACAAGGAGAACACGTTTGAATTCACATGAATTCACATTTTCTTCGCACAAAATCACATGAATTCACATTTTTTTCACATGATTTCATATTTTTTTCACATGAATTCACATTTTTTTGCGAATTCACGTTGAATTCACAAACAAAAATGTTCATTCAAAGTTCACTGAATTCACAGAAGAATTATCAGGGAATTCACACTAAGTGTACAATTTTGTAACTAGTTGTCTTCCCCTCGGTATACGCCGAATAATTAATTCATTAAAAATCAGATTGGCTCAAAGATTGACTATAATTTCAGTATCTTACAATGGCTTCACGACGGAATACTCCCTCTTTCTTTTTCATTTTGTATACTGGCCTTCTTTCAATGGGTTTTGTGCAAGTTAAACGGTTTTAAACTTATTTAATAAAATCAACAATAAATATAAATTGTATACTTTAATTATTAGTAGATTTCTGGATTAGTATTAGTAGATTTCTGTATTATTATTAGCAAAATAAAAATCTCATGGCAGTGTGGACATGTATTGATAAAGCACACCGTCAGACCGGCATAGAGTGGGGATGACAATGTATTGTACTGACGGTAGGTATTGGCCTTACAGGTATTTTATGGAAAATAAATCGCGAACAGTCCGCAGACTATTATTTCGTGCGTACATTTTTATTATTTCTACCTTTTCTTCGGTTGCGTACAAGATTGATGAAGAATTTGTGAACAATCTGACAACTGGCTGTAACGGCTTGATCATACCAATTACTTTGATCGTGCATCGCCACTGCCCTGTCGTTGCCATGAGTTTGACTCGTTTATTTTACTATCGTACATAGGAACAGAGCACATGCTATGTTCGACGATAAAATAATCGCACGGTATAACTGTATAAGAATCCTACGTTAAGTTGGGTTTGAAAAGCTAAATTTTAAACCGGGAAAGGCTGCCCAATGCCGATTCTGTAATAATATAATGCAAAACAGTAATAGAACAAGATCGTTTTACATAATTTCAGTTCAGGTCGATTTTTGTGAATTCAAAATAATGCAAAACAAAATTTTATTTCATAAAAGTTTCATTTGAATTTGTAGTGACAGGAAACGTGTGAACATGAAATAAATTACCTAACGATACAGCAGGCACCACCTCGTGCGATTAATCTCTACTACATTCTTCAGTTTTGGGTTGCCTATCCTGGAGCAAATGTATGTTAACGACAAATGCCCTCTATCCGAACACATGGCAGTTGAAGGTATAGTAGATCCCAGGAAAATTTGTCACGATGTCATAAAAGTCATAAAATTTTTCCTGAATTGTCATTATACCTAATTTGAGAAATATAACGCCAAAATTCAATTAACCTATGTATTATTGCTTAGAGTTTTTATTGAATTAATAATAAGAACGTTATTTATTTGCTTCGGTGACACTGAAGTCGGGTTAATAAAAAGGAAGTGACATGAAGTGATTAGGGATCAAAACAAATGTAAACATAAATTGCTCATAATCAATTATAGAACGTAACAATAAATAAATTAACATACAAGGACGTTGATCAGATGTTTGAATCATTGAAAATTATATCGACTTTTGAACTATTAGTAATCTACAAACTCGGCATTGCGCATCTTTACCGCATGGAATTATGGAGTAGAGCGAGTGGAATGTCATTTGTCAAATACGATGATTCGTCGGACTGGATTCGTCATTCGTCCATTCGTCGACCAGCAATCGTCGCACAAACATCGAAAAACACCTGCTGGCAATCGACATTCATCCAACCATACATCTTACATGCTATTCCAACTAAAAGTGTAAAAACACACACGCACACCAAACCAAACCATAGTTATAAACGTATATCAAATCGCTAGGCAATAAATATGATACATAGGTAAATAATCAACTAAAACTAGAGTCAACTAACACGATTGTAAGAAGCAGATCAACAAAAAGATGGATTGGGTGATATCGGACGAATTGTCCCTGACTGTGGGCCATCTAGTTGGTTGGGGTAGTGCTGGTGCAATGATCGTCGGTGGTGTTATACCCTACATTCCACAATATAAACAAATTAAGCAAACACAGGACGCCGATGGTTTCTCTTTACTCGTCTGTCTTGCCCTCCTCATTGCCAATACACTCAGAATATTATTTTGGTAAGTATCACCTCGAATATTGCAACAACTTGATTTAACATTTCTGCTTCATTTTTTTTTAGGTTTGGTAAACATTTTGAATATCCATTGCTGATACAAAGTCTTGTAATGAATATCACAATGTTTACCATGATACATCTGTGTGTAAGTGTCCGGAATAAGAACGAATTGATGCAGTCCAGGCAGCGAATCTTTACAGGTAGCCAATGGCCAGTAAATTAGTGTTTTATTGCTTCTTCAGTGATACATGACTATTTACAAAATTGTATTTTACATGGTGAATGTGTTGATACTCTTTTTCTACATATTTTTTTGTTGTTGGTTTGGCAGCTAAGCCCCGTGAAGTGGTCAGATTGCTTCAGACAAAACCTCCACGCTCTTCACATAGTATTTGTGGTAAATTTTATGCTTGCACTAATTTCTTATTACTCTTCCTAATACTGCAGTAAATTATCGATTGCTGAAGCAAATTCAATCTTTTTTCTTGCTTGTATTGTTTTTAGTTCATTTAGCTTGTAGCTTTGTATTTTCGCTTATAGATTTGCAGTAATTTGCGGGATTTCTATGTTTTGTAATTATATTTTTTTCCCCCAAAAAAAAACATTACAATTTGTATCAATTTGTTGTAAAATTCTAGATTTCGATGCTAAATATTTTTGGAACTGGTCGGACTTTCAATCATATGTGGACTGTATGTTAGTCTTTACGATAATCGCCTCTATCCTAATGTACCTGTTCGTTGAGTACAAGATTTTCGTCGAATTGGTCGGCTTCCTCGCTGTATTCACCGAGGCGATGCTCGGTACGCCACAATTAATCAAGAACTTCAGGAATAAAAGCACCGAAGGGATGAGGTAATCATTTGCTTTATTTTTTCCTTATACTGGTCATTTATTTCATTATTTCTCCAGCATAACACCATCAATAACGATTCTAGGTGCCGGCCGCTCCCCCGTTATTAAGGCTCACATAATTTTTTACATCCTTCCGGTGGCATGTCATTTCACCTTTCTACGATCGTTATGTTATACTTTCGTTTATAAATAGATTTGCTGTTTGCAAATACTAAATTATTCCGGAAAATCTTGAATCTTGACACATATTGTTTTTTTTTTGTAGTGATTTTGGTTAAGTAATTGACACCTAATCAGAAATCAATAAGGCTCCCGGAAGAGAAAGATATTCGTTTTTTGTTGTTCTCGTTTGCCTTTTTGTACGATATAATATATGACTTTACTTTGCAAAGGTCTGCCTTGTGCCAATCCTATTTTTATCAGCTTTTATGTGACGTCCGAGGAGTGACCTTTTAGAAAGTTCACTTCTCATTTCCGTCATATCCAACCAGCAAGAAATCAGTAAAAGCAGGATTGAACCAATTAGAATTATAAAAATTGTTTTTTCTGCACCTATTTAGTTATATGTTCATTATTAGCATTTTTTGGGTGATAGTGGTACCTATAACTCACTACCGTGAGTTATGGATTTTCAAAAATAACTGCAATTAAATAACATTGATCGCGTATTAAAGTTCAACAAGATTTAACAAATTTGAAGTGACCGATCCAACTTGTCTATATGATCTAAAATCTCGAAAGAACCCGAAGAATTCCGACCATAGCTCGATGTGAATCGCCCGCCATATTGTTTCACTTGTCAGTTAGTGCTCGTTCGTTGCTTCATCGAGAAAT
>JARJEB010031549.1:0-10188 GCA_030264535.1 Liometoxenus newtonarum
AGAGCTGTGCTTGAAGTAAAGTAAATCTCTAGAGGAATAATGACCTATTATTGACGTGTGTCAAGCTCCATTATTCGCGAGTGATATTAATGTGGGTTATAAGTGCCTGCATACACACCTAATAATAGTTGTTTTACTTGGTCGTCGCGGATAATTTAATATGTCAAATTGTCAAAATTATATCTTGTTGTCACCGTTGCCAACCGGTTGCCATTCTCAACGTGCATTTTTAAAATCTGTTCTCAATTTGTTTCTCAGTTGTCAATACAAATATTAACAAGATGGATTAATTAATAGCCTTATTCTTTTGACAGACTCATTTTGAGTGAGCTCGCTGGAGTCAAACTCAGTAGAGCGTTCAGAATGAGAAAAATAGTGGTCAGATAAGCAACAATTTTTCTCATTCTGAACGCACTCCTAAGTTCCAAATATTCAAACATCATATGAATTTTCCTTCTAGTGTTGATCCAAAGCCACAAAAAGATTACGTAAATGTACAATATATGGGAAGACAACAACAAACCTACGGACATGCATTACCAATGTCGTACCCACAATCACTGGCCGTTGACGAAGGCCAGGATGTGATTCTAAGCGTTAGTGGTAAAAAGAAATGCTCCTATTGCAACAATGAATTAGGTATGTATCGTATACGCTCACTACCAATCTACGAATACAGAAAAAACCACAAGAATTTCCTGAAGTTCTATAAAAGTGCCGAACAACCGTCAACATCACGATCAATAATTGCAGAATAAGAAGACTATGTTGAAATGGTATTGTATTGCTTGTTCTTATTTCCAGGACGTGGTGCGGCTATGATAATAGAAAGTCTATCATTATTTTACCACATGGAATGCTTTAAGTGCTGCGTTTGTCATATGGAACTCGGCGACGGTTTAATGGGTACCGACGTACGGGTTAGAAACCAAAAGTTACATTGCCACAATTGCTATTCGAGCGATGACGGCATTAAATTTAGTTGTGTATAGCTGTAGAACAATATAAAAGAAAAAAAACAAAGGCATGAAACATTTGTAAAACAAATTAAATTAATAATCGTCGTTCATTGATACTTTTAAAAATTACGTACTCGCGTAGATCAATCATTTTGTTCGTTTTTTCTCTTTATCCAACGGCTATTAATAGGTTTTTTTTTCATTACTTTTTAGGTGTTTGTTATGCATTTTTGAAAGAATAATTTAAACTATACCTCATATTCATTTTTGTTGTTTGAAAGGATAATTTTTTTCCATTGTAATTATCAAGTCAGAACATCACAATTATGTATTTGTATATTTAAAAGTTTCATGTAAATTAATATAAAATATATATATATTAAAAAAGTCTTATGCTACTTATAAAAATGCAATTTTTTAGAATATGAGTTCCTTAAACTTAAAACGTACAATATTTTGTTGCTTTCTTCAAAAGTTTGAAGACTATTTAGATTTACTAATCGTGAAGCTTAAGCAGTATAAAATTAAATCATAATGTTTCACTAAACACCACATAGCTGTCGTCAATAAGGTGGTCAAAAATCGTCATACATTCAGTCTGAAGATCAAACTGACGTTAGCTAAAGAAATAAAATATCTTCTCGACCAATCTTTAGAGATATTTTTTGTGAATTCGGAATGTGCGTAGCGGTCAATCATTTTTTTGTCAACGTATCTTCGCATATAGCAAATTTGTCAGTGTAAAATCATAAAATGTCATTAGACATTATGGTTTTCAACTTATTTCGTAATAAACATTAAATTTAAAAACATTACTTCACTGTATGTAAATATATCAAAACAGTTTGTACTAAAAAGGTCAGCTTCTAGGCTTATTCTAACTTAAGTAGCCCATTAGAAGTTGTGGATATTATGAGATTACAAATTAGAAAATAGAAAATACATCAAAAATCATGGAGTAAAGAAGTTATCAAAATATCAAAACTAAGGCCACAAAAGTTCAATGTTTGGAGATTGCATCTCTTCAAATATCTTGTACTGAGAGTAGATAACAAGCCAACAGTAAATCTGCAAGGAAAATTTACAAAAGTGGAGTGAAATAAATGAAACAGCATTACTTACATTATAAGACATCCAAATCCAATCGACCAGTGTATAAAACACTGTGTCAAGCTAAAAATATAGAAATCGAATTTATTTTTTAAATTTTAACAAGGAGATTTGTTTACTTACGTAAATGTAATAACCGCCCAACAGCCACAATCCAAACACTAATTGAAACAAAATAGCAATACCAAATGCAATCAGCCAGGGCAACATCAATCCTCGATTTGTTTTGTTCAAACCCACAACGAGTAGAATGGCAAAAGCGATAAGATTAATAAAGTAAAACAGTAAAAGCCCACCAACAACTTGCATTGCTGCAATGAAATTGTACAAATTATTATAAATAGCTAAACGCAGCTAATGCTTTCTTCTTATTATTTTTGTTTTTATTTTTATTGTATATACTCACATAACCTAACATCAGCTTCAAAAAGTGGATTATACAGTTGCGTTGAATCACCCCCAGTCATATCAAAAACGATAAAAGTCATTAAAACAATGCTCATCGCAACTGTATAAAAAGCAATTGCCTTCGTTCCTGATCTTAAATTATCGGTCCATATGAATGGAGACCAACAAGAATTAAGTAGCGCCATTGTGAATCCTAATGTGCAAACATTAAAGAATCTAAAATTTAAATTGTAAAATATGATATGAATTACCTTATAGTCACAAATAACTGATGAACTTGGTGTTGTTAAGTTGTAATATATGAATTAAAGCCACAGATGCAAGTTAATTTCTTCATTAAGGCACGCCCTGGTTCTTAAATTGCTCAGCAAGTTGTTTATTGTTTGTAATTAAACGTCATTGGTCACCTTAGGGTGCATTCGGTTTGAGGCTGCAAACGCCCAGGGCACGCCCACCTCTAACTGGTAAATATGAACGTACTCCTAGCAAAAATCTCCATAATTGATATCGAGCGCTATCTATCTCATGGTAGATTAAATCTGAGCTAAAACTAAAGGCTAACCTAACCTTAGTAACTACGCTAAACAACGATTATTCAACGACTCAAAATTGTTCCGACGTGAACCGTAACTTATTCAGTTTTACAAATAATCTTTAATTATATTAAACCAATTGTATTTACTCTTTTTTCTCACTTTAAACTTTATACACAAAATTCTATACACAAGATGTAAGTAAAGTCTTTGTTCAAAATATCTAAAGACCAACCAAGCAAAATTCCAGACAAAACATGTTAATTGTAACCTTATAATCTAGGGCTGTGGTCAAACCAAAGTCTGAAATGACTGCCGAAGAACTACAAGCACGTGAAGAAGAAGAATTCAACACTGGTCCATTGTCGGTTCTTACAATGTCTGTCAGGAACAATACCCAGGTCCTCATCAATTGTAGAAACAACAAAAAGTTGCTGGGACGTGTGAAAGCGTTTGATCGACACTGCAACATGGTTTTGGAGAATGTAAAAGAAATGTGGACCGAATTTCCAAGAGCTGGCAAGGGTAAAAAGAAATCGAAACCTGTGAATAAAGACAGATTCATTTCAAAGATGTTTTTACGGGGAGATTCAGTCATATTGATTGTAAGGAATCCAGTGGCCGCACAAAAATAGGCGAACTCATCTTGAATCATCATCAAGCAAGAAATAATTTCTTATTTTTAAATTAGAATTAAGAATAACCATTAATTTACAATGAATTACTTTTTATAGAAAAAATAAACTATAATAAAATATTTCTAAAAATATGACTTTAATTGATATTTTGCGTGAAATGTTAAAAATTGAATTGCATTTACTTCTAGATAATCTAGATTCTATAAATAAAGATCTCTTTGATTTATACCAGGGGTACTAAACAAACAAATGTCGCGTCTGGGAGTACGTTCTACTTTAGCATGACAGCGAACAAACAGCTTTAGGCGCTTTCCATTTTTGAGCATCAAGAAGATTTGAGGAGAAGCCCAAAGAAAATAGAACAAAACGAGCTCGTAGGCGTTCATTTTTTTTGTTGACCGCTTTGAATTCCGTGCATTCTTGCCCAGAATCAATTTCTCAGCGTTCACTTCT
This sequence comes from Liometoxenus newtonarum, assembly GCA_030264535.1. Lineage (NCBI taxonomy): Eukaryota > Metazoa > Arthropoda > Insecta > Coleoptera > Staphylinidae > Liometoxenus > Liometoxenus newtonarum. The sequence continues at coordinate 4,102 of JARJEB010031549.1, forward strand.
CCAAAGCGAACATGTTTCACGCCCTTATAAGCGCGAGATAGCGCCTAACTAAGCGTCCAAAGCGAATACTGGAATACACCCAGAATAAAGAGTAACCTCGAAAAAAAAGAGCTCGAAATTCAATGATCGTTTGTTTATTATTTTCACTTAATTGATAATGGAAGAATTACTCTCCGAATATATTAAAGTGCAACATATGATCGAAAATGATCAATCATTGGCAAACATGCTGGAAAGTTTATTCGAAGCAGAGTCTAGTGCTGTGGTTATGATTGCAGATATTACAAAACACTTTCCAAGCGAAAATCATCTTCTTAGTTGTTGGAACAGCATCAATAGCAAATTATCATCCCTGCAATGCCAAACTGTAGAGAACGACGTAAATATTAATGATAAATATTATTACGGTTGTCTCTATGTAACAATGATGATGGAGGACGTCAGCGATCCATTGGAATCGCCTGTTCTTGTTTCATTGAGCACAATATTGAAAGTGGGGCTTCTATTGGGAAACAATGAATTTCTAAAAGATGAATGTTTAAAAGTGTTCAAAGCTGGATTTAAACGCATTCAGACAAGAGACTTGTTGGAATGGTCAGTAACAACACAGTTTCTATTTGATAGCCTTCGTGTTATCAAGACTATGGTTATGGGTTCATCATTAATTAATAGTTACATTCATATACTGATGCTCTATTCTGGTAAACATTATAATATGGTGAATAATTTATCTTTGGCTGGTAAGTTAATGAGGGGTATTAATAAAATTTTCATTGAATACATTAATTTGATGTTTTAGATGGCAATAGTCCAGTCGGTGTCTTAGCATTTGCTTGTTTGGCGAATTTATTGGTAAAAAATTGCCCCGATAAAGAAAACATAATGGAAACAATGCTGGAAAATATTGAGCATGTAATGGAAAGCAATAATGGCTTAACAGGTTTCCAAATCAGCGTGAAACAATCAAATTTTCGTCAAATGATTCGCCAAGTCGGCAATGCCCTTACAAACTGTACTGACCAAATATTTTTTGGTATTTTGCGTGTTGCTGAACGACATCCCAAATCAAAATCATTAGTTTTTATCATAAATCAGCTTCCGTATTCATTATTTTGTCAATTTGTTAATGTCGTCGTCAAGTTATGTAACCGCAGCTTCTGTCAGCAATTGCAAATGTTCTGCTTTAACTTGTTAGAAAGTCCATATATCACTGAAGACCAAGAAGAAGCCAACACTTTAGATCGCGTCTATCAAAAAATAGCCGGATCGATTCTATGGCCCTTACAAAAATTCGACAATCAATCAGTTATTGAAACTATCAAATTAATCTACGCAATGCTTCAAATTCAAAACCCGTTCATCATAAGTTTGCTTTTCAAAATGACTGAAACTTACAGTGTTATGGCTGACCTTATGATTTATATTAATCAGTATTGCAATAAAAATTGGAAACAAGAATATAAAGTTATGAATCAGTACTACATATCTATTTATTGTCGATTGTTGATTTTGAATCGACAAGCGTGCAAGCATCAACAATTTGCCGTGAGTAGCATCGAAATATTAAAAACAAAAACATAAGTTTGAAGTGTACTGGAATTAATTACACCTTATACTTCGTGTTTTTAGCAATTCACTTCATTATTGCTTTATGCCAATCCACATGACTTGAATCCATGTCTAAAAGATCTTAAAGCACTCATCAGTTCACAAACATTTGCACAAAGAGAAGTGCAATGTGTGATACTGAACACTTTCGTACAAATTGCAAATCAGACAAGTCCCCAGGCAATTCATTTCTTAAAAGTAATTATACAATATTTAATTGTGAATTCATCATTGTTTTAATTGTTTTTTTTCTCATTTCTAGGTCCTTCATGAAATTATATTTGGTCATTTGAAAAGTGGAAACGACTATTACAACATTTTAGTGTTAAAAACTAATCAAAGTGATGCAACAATAAAAAATATGGTTACACACAGACTAATAACGTAAAACTTGTTTATATTCGGCATTAGCAAATATTTGTTCTCACTATTTTAATTTTAGACAAAAAGATATCGAAAATTTAAGTGAACTATGCAAAAAGTTACGTGGTTGGCGTCTCATGGCTGATATAGCTATGCATATGGATTTTGTTTTACCTAAACCGATTTTAAATTTTAGTGAACACTTATTAAAGGTAACTATATTTTATTCGTTTTTTTTTGTTTAAAAACTTTACTCTTGTTTCAGCTACGACCTCATATTTTAGGAGACAAATCCATAATTTTTATGATTCGTTTTTTCTCTGATGTATTGGAACGTAAATCCAAGTTAAGCCAAGCATACGAAAAAGAAATACTAATGCGTTTTGCAGTATTTTTAGAAGGAAGTCTACTAAGTCGTTTAATACCTATACATGCATTACCACTTGCACTATTAACAATGCGCAAATATCATGCGAGTTTTAACAGACCATTAGCTCGATTGTCGAGTATGTTTGGAGATGTGGAAATTGTTACTCGTAATGCTTTCACTCAACTGGTAACAGCACGTGGTGATTTTAATTCGATAGTTGCATTAACTAGAGATATTAGTTACTACGGGGAGATGCAATTGGTGTTTGGGGATTTAGAATTATTCAAATCCAACCCAGAAACTCGCACTGCTATAGAAAATGGTATTCGTTACATGCCAAAAGTGAATCGAGATTTTACAAATTTAGGGCTAGTTATGATTCAATGTATGATAAAAGTGGCAATACGTTATGACGATTTATTGAATTTAGCTATAAATTCACTTCGTCTGTTGCTCAATTATGATCAGCCACGTTTAAAAGAATGTTGCATTGATTGCTTGTACGATACAGCATTATTTCGTACCTCAAGTTTTGACGTAATGATTCCACACATCTATGACTTACTGACTACAAACAATCCTTTAAATGCAGTCACAGCATTGAATATGTATTCGAAATTATTTTCTAAAGAACATTCCATACCAAATGACTGGCAGACGTTTACAATCGCCCTTGCTGTAGGCAACACTGATGTGAGAAATTTAATCGATCAAGATGTTTTTGAAAGTTTCATGGAAAAATTGCATCCTTATTTTGAAACATATTTCATTCACATTATGTTTTATTCGAATGAAATTTGCGATAACACTGATCATTTTTTAATGCCCGAATTTCGAAAGAAAATAATTACTGAAAAAGTAAGTAGTGAGCGTCGTCACCACATTTATTCAACGCTAATAAAATATTTCACGGCTGAATATCGCACGAAAATTTTAAATTACATCTATAAAAATCTCGATGATGAATATATGCAAGTCAATAATCCTAATTCACTAATTGGTGATATTCTTGTTATTACTTATCAAGCAATAAAGCAACATGTTGATTATCCGGAATTATGTCGATATCATTACGAACGAACATTGGGTCAAATCACAAAGTTGGAAAAATATACAACGAAAAAGATGGGTAATGGCATCAATGCTGATGATATTATTGCAATCGTTATCAATAAGTTAGTTAAATTACTGCATAATTTGAATGAGAAACATATTCAACTCGTACTTAAATTTTTTCACGTGCTCTTTGCCATTATTGATTGGAATTATTCAGGTGTAAGTAGAACTGTAAGGTGTTCGTTTTCTTTTATAAATGAGATATTTTTCTTTAGATTTACAACTCTATCATTGACGAAGGATTGAATGGCAAACTACGGAAGAACATTCTTAAACTTTTGGACATTTATAACATGCACAATCATGCCTTTCATTATAATGATCATTTCACTGATTTTGAGTTTCAAGCACATCCAATACAATCGGTATGTGATCGTATTTAAAAAAAAGTACTAATAAATATTTTATTAAAAATTTCAAAATTCTTTTCCAAAACTATTCCCCATGTATTATATCATTTTAGATTTTCTAAGGAGTTTGAAAAGTATTCCGAAATTTAATAAATTATCCCTTAAATGATTATGGATATGTTTAATTATCAAAGACAAATTTATCGCTTATAGCAATTTGGATCGGTTTACTTTAAATGAATCAATTTTTTTGTGATTTTGTTACCAAGTCAAGTTGCGTGCTTCTTTTATGTTCTACCTCACATCTAGAAGTGAATTCTGGCTGAGATAAATTAGCTAAGCTTAAATACAAAGAAAAAAAAACAGTTGAACTGACAACTGAACAAGGAGTTTAAAAAACACAACTTGTGCTCACTGAATGTGACATAATTTCAAAATTTGATTAAATGTTGATTTAAAGTACAAGAATTGAGTCTGTAAAAACGAGTTGTAGGTCGTGGCTATGTTTATATGCAATCAAGTCGTTGGCCTTCGAATTTACCTTTTACTCCCAATTTCCAAAGCGTACATTGAGCGAACCCAGCCCGACTAGATCGCTCCATGAGTATAAGTTTAAATAAACCTCCCAACTCAGCAGCCAGAAAACTAACAGAAAGTAAAAGAATACACATTCACATATTTCAGCTGTGAGTTGATATTGGATAGGACAGTATGGAAGAAGTTCTTCTTTGTCGTTCAAGTCTTATGGTTCATTAAAACGAAATCAATTAACCGCTGTGGAATTCTATTTTTGGTACCCAAGGATAAACGGAATAATGTTTATCTAAATACGGTAAGTTATTTTTAAAAAAGAAAATCATTTTGGTATTTCGTATCGCAAGCAAAACTTTTGTTTTCATTGTTTGTTTAGTCGCGGCGTATATACAAATCTAAGTGGGAGATCATAATTTACAATATTTGTATTTCCATAATACTTGAGTTTTTGTTGTGTTGTGTTTCAGTTTACGAAGTCTATAAACAGTATTCGAGAGACACGCTACCAACGCGGAGGCACATTTCGAAATGAGTCTACTAAGCACGCTGTTTGGACACATTCAAAACAAGTTCAGTGAAGGGACTAATCAACAACCACCAAGGGTCGTTTACGAACATCCAACATCCGTACGTAAATCAAATGAAAAAGAAAGTGAGACCTACTTTTGGATTATGTAAGTAAAGGTCACATTACGCTTTGCATGTTTTCTTATTTGAATGTTTAAAGAACTCGAAGTTGCGTAGTTTTTCTTCACTTGAACGCATTTAACATGCAGCCTAATAATTGCTATCTTTTCTCCTTTACTCAATGCGGTTACTAAGCAGTAAGCACTATTTAAATATTTTAAGAGTTATTACTAAACGGTCACATAATTTCAATTTTAAAGTGCAAATCAATTGACACAATTGTTAATTCAATAAAAAGCGAGACAATGAAACAATAGACAAATAAATATTTGCGCATATCCAAGTGTCTCTGGCTCTGGTATTGTGACACTACCTACTAGCTGCTTAATTTCGTATAATTATTATCATGAACCAACAAACTAAACTCGTTTGGAAGGAATACTATTAATAGATTTATTGAAAAATTATAGAAGGACGCGTGTCATGTTTCTATCTGGACGGCCTTGATTAATACAATTGTAGATAATTGCATTATATGTATTCTATTTGTTTTCGTTTAATCAATGATATAATTTTAAGAGTCTAGTAACTACGTGAAATACACTTTTAGAATCAATATCTATTAAAGACTTAAGAGTGCAAAGTCTGAAGAACAATAGAACTTTTGGTTTCAGCATTCCAATTATCCATTGAGGATGTTACTTCCATACGTAATAAATTCCAACACTTTTGCTTTGCATTGGTGATCAAGTGATATTTCACTTCACACGCAATATAATAATTCAGATTGATAAATTTATGAATTAATCAGAATCAACTATCATGTAGATATCAGATATTTTGGATCACTCTGTTTTTTGCATTTTGTTGTAAACTTTTCTATAAATTTCAACTTGAATTCGTAAATATAAAGTAAAAATATGTCAAATTTTATTTAAAAATAATAGTATATTATTATATGAGCGATTATGATAGCCATTACTCACGAAGATGATATTTGAGCCCACGAGCCGGTAGGCGAGTGGCGCAAATTAATCTAAGTGAGTAATGGCCATAGTCGCGAATATAATACTATGCTTTTCTACACCTTGCACTATTTTTAACACAAAATACAAATTG
>JARJEB010031565.1:0-11598 GCA_030264535.1 Liometoxenus newtonarum
TGCTTTCTAAATAATTTAAACGAAACTAAACAAAACACTAAAATGAGTAAATTTTGTTGTCTTCGTCCAATACAATTGTTTCGAAAATACCAAGTTTGATAAAAGTATTAAAGAATTCGTTATCGCATAAATTTAATTTTTGAAATCGATGAGTACACATCGCTTAAGAGCTAATAAAGACTAAAAAGTGCTTTTTACTTTTCGTACTTGTTTGATATTAAATTGTAAATAGTTCTTGCTTTTTTTTGCTTTCTAAACAATTTAAACGAAACTAAACAAAACACTAAAATGAGTAAATTTTGTTGTCTTCGTCAATACAATTGTTTCGGAAATACCAAGTTTGATAAAAGTATTAAAGAATTCGTTATCATAAATTTAATTTTTGTTGTTGTTGTTATTTGAATTATCGCATTTGCCAAAAGATATCGCTTAAGTTTCGTAACTTTCAATAACCACGAACAAGATTTAACACGACGCGTGGATAATTAAAACAATAATATAGTATATTATTATATGAGCGATTATGATAGCCATTACTCACGAAGATGCTCACGAGCCGATAGGCGAGTAGCCCAAATTCATCTGAGTGAGTAATGACCATAATCGCGAATATAATACTACTTTTTCTACACCTTGCACTATTTTTTAACACAAAATACAAATTGGGATTTCTCAACGAAAGTGACAAGTGAACCAATATGGCCGGCGATCACATACAGTTTTGACAGTATTTATCGGGTTACTATGGTTGCTTCGAGATTTTAGATCATATAGATCAAATCGATCGGTCACTTCAAATTCGTTAAATCTTGTTGAACTTTGATACACGATCAATGTATTTAATTGCATCCTTTATTCACGATCGTTGAATAATGAAAAATCCATTATTCACGGTTGTGAATAAGAGTTACCATGAATCACTCAAAAAATGCTAATAATGACCATATAATTAAATAGGTGTAGAAAAAATCAATTTATAATAGACCTAATTTATTTCTGCACCAAATTAAATAAATAATACTTGCAGAAATGCTGAAATAGTTGTTGAGTAGAATCGCTTTCAATTGGGGTCCAAAAGAATGTGATGCGTATGGACGTCTCTTCAACAACTTCTGGTCTAACTGCAAATCCATGTGCAAATTCAAATAATCCATTCACATGATGTGACTTAGATGTCTATTAATTAATACAATTGATTTACATTTTATTTATTGCAACTGGGGAAAATTTTGATGCGTCGCGGTTCAGCAATGATTTCTAACTACTGTCCGGCCGGTCGATTGAAAAATCGATGGTTTTGTTCACAAAAACAAAGCAAAAAAAAAAAACTCATTAACGCACCGATTATAGAAATAATGTGATGTGTCGCATGTTATTTGCTGGGTGATGTTATTGAACGCAAAGTTTTAAACATTAAATTGTGGATCGGATCCAAAATATTCAAGTATTATTGAATGAATTATACAATTCAATAAATTTCGCAATAAAGTTCAAATAGTTCAATCGCAAATTATTTGAAATATTTCTATCATTAATGTATGCTTCCAATTTCAGTTCAGATTCAATATTATGTGTCTTAGTTTACCAAATACCATGAACAAAAATATTAATCTATCTTAGTTTAGTCCTTGCCCCACTATATTTCCTCTATCAGTATATATAGTTTTCTTTTTCGTTCTACTATGGCCTAATACGTATTCTGTTTCAATATGTCATTGATGTAATACAAATACAAGTATGAAATTTTAGTTAGTTACTGATAAGCTACCGATAAAAGCCACCAGTTATCAATAATATTTACCTATTTATATTTTTTATCATACCTTGTGGCTTGTGGAGTTACTCGGCTCGAATTAACTTCACAAACAAAAACGTTTCCGAAACATATAGACAGCGTTATAGATTTGAAGTGTTCGTTTTTCAAAGAATAAGCGAAAACTTGTTATCATACGTTACGCGAATGAAATGTGGTTTCTTGTTATCACTGAAAAACTAATAGAAACAAAACGATGAAATGCCAGAGCTAGTGTAAAGTAAAAAGAATGAAGAAGAACTTATCAAAGCATCAAACTAATATTTTGAACATTTTCTAATTTTATAGTGTTCTGAAATAATTGTGCAAGTTGTGGAAAAATTTAAGAAACATAAAAAGTCATGTTTAATATTTTTTAAAATAAAAACAAGTAAATATCGCTTAAAGTCAAATAAAAATAGAAAACAATCAAACAACAACAAATACACTTAACAAACCAACAGAACATGGCACTAAGAAGAAAACAAGGAAACGAAGAGCATCGGGCACTCCTAAACGAAACCGAATGGTATTTGTAATTGCTACTGATATACCCAGTTTCTCAAAAAATAAACATAAATATCAAATGATTTGTTTTAATTGTTCAAAGCAAACGGTTCATGATAATTTTATGGTTATCAATGCATTTGTGGATTGTTATTATAATTCGTTGTGTGTTTTAATTATTGTAGGGACACAATGGAGTCATTTGGTTTTGAACCATCGTCGATTAATCATTCAAGTGATGATTTGGAACCGCTGTGTCAGAGTGGAAATGGTTTCAATTACAAAGGATACATTGATGATCCACACGATGGCAACGACGATAGTAGTGCACAACCACTACTGGATAAATCAAATGATAACAACGATAACATTACCAGCAAGAAGGAGCATGTTGCCATGATTCATATTGATGGCATGACGTGCAATTCATGTGTGCGAAGCATCGAAGATACCATAATACTCAAAAATGGTATACAATCAATTAAGGTATAGAAAATTGTCATTTCAATTAGTCAAAGGAAAAAGAATAGTAGTTTACCTAACAAGTTTGGAAAGTATTTTTCTCACGAGACGAAATCGAGTGCTGCACATCGCACGAGTATGAAAGTGAATGTTTTCCAATCGCGTTAAGTACACTGCTTTTCCTTCGGCCACATTTCTGCGTCGGAACATTAATAAAATGCGTTTCTAAAACGATTTTGACACAAACTGCCATGACACTGACGCAGACACTTGCCATCGCATATTTGATAAGAAACTGTTCGGTAAAGTAACAAGTTTGTCACTTTTTCCGCACAGTTTCTTGTTTTGTTACCATAGTTATGACTTTGCCGCATTACTTTTTGATAGTGGCTAGAATGTGGGTCGGCTGTGAGCAATTGTCAACTTTCTAGCTAACTAACCTATGACGAAAGTGTGGCATTTCATAGTAGCCGTAGGAAAAATTCAGGAAAGCGATCCTACAGTGACAATTTCTTTAGTAGAATAAAGAAATTCTAACTGTAAGAGGATAGTTTTATTTTCCGGCAATTTGCATAAATTAACGGCTAAATTATTAAATTACAACACAATAATATATCTGTTTCCAATCGGTCGACCTGAACTACACTGGAAGTACTCTGTGCAGCTTACCGTGGCACATTGAAAGCAGTTATTGACTAATTTGTGTCTTACATTTGTTTAAATTTGAATTGTTTTAGTGGTTAGTGTGAGCAATTCACAAAATTTCGAAAATTTCCTGGACAATTCGAAGACCAAACAAAGCGCTTTGGGGGCGAATTGTACTTTTCAAAAATATATCGGTTACTTCAAGTGATAGAGTGCGTTCGAAATATCAAAATGCATTGAAATAGGTATAAATGGAAAACACTTGCACCATTTGCACTTGTCAAACAGCTGATCTGCACTGACGGCTTCACTAGACCGCCACTAGCCCGCTTCCAGTGTAACACTAGTGTCATAAATGGAAAACGCTATAACTCAAAATTAAACTGTTCCGAGCAGTTCCAAACTACACCGAATAATTTAGAGGTGGTATATCGAAAGCGGCTTATGTATGATTATTGATTATGACTTGTATTTCTATTCGCGAGCCGATAATGGCAACAATGAAGATATTAGTCTATTCACATTGTGTGATAAGATAAGAATGACTACAAAGGTATTTAACAGTGGATGACAATGCTCTCTAGAAAGTGGTGGAAGTATAATCAAAAAACCACAAAAAACAATAACCACTATCACGTGCACATAAAAATGTTATGCGTATGCTTGCAACTGCAAAAGATTAATGTTTTGTTTGAATATTTTTCGATTTTATTATCACATACGCGTTTTGACTCATAAGAAGTTAAAATTCATGCGTTAAATTCCTTTTTTTTTATCCGCAAATGCGAAATCAAAAAGAATAAAGAATAATTGATACGCATGTTTCACAAATAAGCAAATTAATAAATTTAGTTTAATGTTGTTCGTTCCTCCATATTCACTTCACATATACTTCTGAATTCCCAGGAAGTATGAAGTAAATATTCAAATATTTTTATTTTATTTGTTTAATTATTATTTTTATTTCGAAGGTAAATCTGCAAGAAAAACAAGCACTAATTCATTACGATCCGCAACTATTAACACCAACAAGTATTGCTGACGCTATCGACGACATGGGATTTGAGGCAACTGTAGCCGATGGCGATGGTCTTCCTCGAAATGCATCATGTCTGATACGCATTGAAGGCATGACATGCAATTCATGCGTGCAAAGCATTGAAGGAATGATCTCGACGAAACAGGGCGTAAGTACCATTAAAGTGAGCCTTGCCGAAAAGCAAGGGGAAGTGATTTACACACCAAACGACCTCGAACCTTCAGAAATCGTCGAAATGATCAACGATATGGGATTCGATGCTTGCCTTACCAGTGTCAATGGAAAAGCCGTGGAAAATGCCAAGTCTGGTTAGATTGCCATTGTGTATTTATGCAAATATTATTTCAATGTTTCTTTTCTTGTAGTTATTGCTGACATAATTAAAAGCAACTCACCACTGAACGAAGACACCGTCATAAACATGGATAAGCTGGACAATCTTTCAAAGTGCACACTGCAAATCAAAGGGATGACTTGTGGGTCTTGCGTTGCTGCGATTGAGAAGCATTGTTATAAAATCAATGGATGCCACAAGGTATTGGTGGCACTTTTAGCGGCACGCGCTGAAATCCGTTATGATCCTACGCTTACCACTCCGACGGAGTTAGCTGCCTCGATCACGGACCTTGGGTTTCCATCCATTGTAATGCAGCAAGGTGGTGTTGGTGATACGGAAGTGATGTGTCGTATTGAAGGTATGACGTGCGCGTCGTGCGTTCATAAGATTGAAACTTCCATGCGACGAATGCCCGGTATCATCGCTGCGCAAGTAGCGTTAACAACGCAAAAAGGCAAATTTCGATATGACCCGGAGGTGACTGGCCCACGTAACATTCTGGAAGCGATTGATGATCTTGGATTTAAAGCGGAATTATTTGAGCGCGAATCAAACGGTGATTATTTGCAGCAGAAGCAGGAGATTCGCAAATGGAGGAATTCGTTCCTGTTTTCGTTGACGTTCGGTCTGCCTTGCATGATTGCAATGATCTATTTCATGGCGTTGATGTCTGCAGGGACGCCACATCATGAAATGTGTTGTGTCGTTCCGGGCCTCTCACTGGAAAACTTGATTATGTTCAGTCTCTCCACACCGGTTCTCATTTTCGGTGGTCGACACTTTTTCGTGCAAGCATACAGGGCCATCAAACACAAAACTACAAATATGGATGTCCTCATTGCCATGGCCACATCAATTTCGTACGCTTATAGTATTTGCGTGGTCGCCGCCGCTATGATCCTCCGTTTGAAAACATCCCCGCAAACATTTTTCGATACGCCGCCAATGTTGCTCGTTTTTATTAGTTTGGGCAGATGGTTGGAGCACATTGCCAAAGGAAAGACTTCCGAGGCTCTGTCCCGATTGTTATCGTTGAAAGCAACTGAAGCTGTACTAGTCACCTTGGGACAAGGCAATAATATAGAAAAAGAGCGTCTCGTCAATGTTGATCTTGTACAACGTGGCGACTGTCTTAAAGTTGTCCCCGGGGCTAAGGTACCGGTCGATGGACGCGTCATACAGGGACAATCAATGTGCGACGAAAGTCTTATTACTGGGGAATCAATGCCTGTACATAAAAAGAAGGGAAGCGCAGTGATCGGGGGCTCTATCAACCAACATGGCTTACTGATCATTGAAGCGACCCACACGGGAGAGGCGACGACCCTGTCGCAAATCGTAAAGTTGGTCGAGGAAGCGCAAACTTCCAAAGCGCCGATTCAACAGTTGGCCGACAAAATCGCAGGGTACTTTGTCCCTTTGGTCGTGTTCCTTAGTCTGCTAACTTTGATCATTTGGACTATCATTGGGCTGGTGAACTTTAAACTTCTGCCAATTGCGGATCATGAACATGATAATCAATTCACACATACAGAACTGTTAATGCAATTTGTGTTCAAGTGTGCGCTCAATGTACTTGCCATTGCGTGTCCGTGCGCTTTGGGACTTGCTACACCAACTGCAGTCATGGTGGGTACTGGTGTCGGTGCCCAAAATGGTATACTCATCAAAGGTGCTGAACCATTGGAGAATGCACATAAGGTGAGCGCTGTGCTCTTTGATAAGACGGGAACCATTACGAAAGGCCAACCGGAAGTTGCCAGCGTTTGGTTGCACTGTCAGGACGTCAGTGCAGTCACTATTTTTGCAATTCTAGGCATTGCCGAGAAGAATTCCGAGCATCCGATTGCGGCTTCCATTATACGCTTCGTGGAGCAAGTGTTCCAAATGGAAATCACTGGCTCCAGCAATGATTTCCAAGCTGTACCTGGTTGCGGTTTACGCTGCATTGTTAGTGATATCTCGGCATTAAGCAGCGGGTTCAGGTCACAAGAGTTTTCCAATTTTCTTAACGCAATCAATAATTCGGGCAGTGGCGGTGGTGATCTTGGCGAACGCAGATTGGTGCTGAACCAAATTGATGTTGCCGTTTTCGAGTCACCCACACAAAACTTAGGACAACTTATCGGTATAAAACCATCAGGGGATATCCCCCGTGATCAATATCACGTGATTGTTGGGAATCGCGAATGGATGAACCGCAACGGGTTGATTGTAACATCGGAACTAGATCGGAAAATGCAATTGGAAGAGGAACAAGGCCGATCGGCGGTCCTTTGTGCAATCGATGGCATCATCGTAGCAATGATAAGCGTTGCAGATCCGGTTAAGCCGGAAGCTCCGCTTGCGGTTTATTCACTTAAACGCATGGGATTGGATGTTTATTTGCTAACCGGTGATAATAGGAAGACCGCAGCGAGTATCGCGCGCCAAGTTGGCATTACGAAAGTCTACGCGGAAGTTTTGCCTTCGCATAAAGTTGCTCGTGTTGCAAGGTAAATATTTATTCATGGAATAAATAGAAAAATACGTGAGTAAGCTTTTTGTTCGGGTTGCAGATTACAAACTAAAGGTATTAAAGTTGCGATGGTCGGTGATGGCATCAATGATTCCCCAGCGCTGGCTCAAGCTGATGTTGGTATGGCAATTGCGTCGGGTACGGATGTTGCAGTGGAAGCTGCTCAAGTCGTACTGATGCGTAACGATCTATTGGATGTTGTTGGATGTCTGGACTTGTCGCGGAAAACAGTCAAACGCATTCGGTTGAATTTCTTATTGGCGAGTCTTTACAATCTCTTATGTAAGTAGGCCACCACCACATTTTGTAATTATCAACAAACATTCACAATTTAAAGTAGACGCGTCTTTCCCGTTGGCGTTTCATTTTTGATATTGAAAAGTTAACTAAATAATTCGCAGGTATACCATTGGCTGCTGGTGCGTTCTCAACATTCGGTTTAACGTTAGCTCCATGGATGGCAAGTGGTGCTATGGCACTGTCCAGTGTATCTGTAGTAAGTAGTAGTTTATTGTTGAAATTATGGAAGAAACCGAATGCCAATACGCTGACTACGCCCGAATATTTGGCCGACCGTAATCGGATGCATCAGGATGATACCATCTCGATACACCGAGGCATCGACGATTTGGAGGCGGGTGCCGCTACTTCTGCAACACCAACGTCCGCATTCTCAAGGTATAACAACATCAACAGTCATAATACCAATAATACTGTACCGGTAATGAATAATACTAGGAATAATATAATCGCTACGTAAAATACTTACACAAAAATAAAAATTAGTGGTAAGTAGGTAAAATTGTAATTATTATAACGAAAAAAATTGAAATTGTTCAAAATTTTTAAGAGCAAATTATTGATATTTTTGTGTTCGCAAACAAATAGAGCAGGTAAATGTCCTCCAACGAGTAATCAGGCAACATTTTTCGACTAGGTCGTTGGAGGACAAATTGAAATTGCATTGTTGCCATGTTTATCAGTTCTATCTTTTCTAGTGATATGAAGTCGTTTGACGAAGATTATAAGTCTGTTTACATATAAGTGTGTATAATTTTTTAAAAAATTAAAAAATCGCTCAACACATCAGCGAATATTTCCGTTTCCGTAAGAACTTGAATGTTTTACGTTTTTTTTAACCAGCATCTCTTTACGTTTTATCGTTTTTGTTTTATTTACAAAAAAAAAAATGTTTGTTTTCATTGTTTCGTTTGTTAATTGTTTACGATTCGTTTTACGAATGCGTATGACTTATGAGATTAATAAACAAATTTTATCGAAATTGAACGAATGATAAAAGCCGGACTTTAAAACATGTTTTCAAATTGGACTTTGTACTCTTTACATTGCGGCCATTATTCACATCATGATACAATATTTATATTTTTCTTTATCAATATAAATGTTGATGCTTGCGTTTGCCGTACAGTAAGCGCTGCTCTATTGATGCTGATAACGATTTAAGACTGATAAGCCATGCGTAACTGAAATCTGGTCAGAGTTGGTGGTTTACTCAGCAAAAAGAATAACCAAAGCTGACCTGACTTCGCTTAAACTAATTTTAGAGTGGTGAATTGGGTGTATTAACGACATACCTCTGTTGCAATATGTAGTTATAGAAAGAAGTTAAAATCGTACACAAAGTGTTCATTTTTGTTTTGTTTCGTTGTTGTAGGTTTTTGAATCGAAACCGCATGATGAGCGAACTTCTACTTTCCAACGACAACATGGACGACGATTCTGGGATTACCTATTTAACGACAACGACGACGAGTCACAGCAAGAAGCAGCATCACAACGGATCAGCACACGCTTGATTTTGTAAGTCCATCATTTTCCACATCCGAACTCTTAATTTCCATTATCAACTTGTTTCCATTACGAATTTCACTATTAATTATACTGAAAACATAGGTAACTAGCCTAAGATACAACGATATCAATTATACATATGAAGTATTCTAGTACAATTCAGAACTACTTCGCATGCGCTGTTGAAATTCTAAACGTTCGGTGTTGGATCACTCTTGTCTGCCATGTTCTTTTTACAGAGTGCGTTCAGAATCCGAGAAATTCTGAACGCTCTATAAAGTTGTAAAAAGAACACGCTGAAACAATAATGAAAAATACACTTGTATTTTTTGTTGCAACGAATTCTCATACTTGTTTAATAAATTGATTTAGGTTTTCTATTTATGATGGCTGGAAACTTAAAATAAGAAATTAACAATAACAGTCATTATTGTTCAATTTCACTTGCATCACATTATTCTCAACTTAAGTACTTAAACAAAGAAAAAATTGAATCGCACAAAAAGTAACTTCATAACGTAATGGCCAATTATTTTTAAGACTTTAGATTCATTAATGATATTAATACGTACGAGACAAGGCAAGCCAAACAAAGCGCATTTCTACTCCAATTTAATAATTTGTTACTGCAAATTTCATACAAAATCAAAAATTATAACGAATAAAAGCAAAAGACACGAATGAAAAAGTAGAAAATTATTTATGACACTTATTTGTAATTAGATAAGTCATAAATCAATGAATTTATAATAAAACTTATTGTATTTTGATTTTGTACAGACCATATATACCACTGATGCTATTCTTTGTTTATACTGTTTGTACCAAGCAGAAACTATTTTCACTTGGACGATATACTTGTATTATTAAAATTTATTTTTCTTTAAACTAAGTGTATTGATGATTCTTGTCCTAAAGCTTATTCCGCATGTGCGATATATCGTAATTTTTTTGCGATATGTCGTAAGAATATTTGGTCGCAAGAATGACTAGTTCCCATATGCGATTAATCGCAGCGATAAAATCTGGTGATTTTTAGTTTTCATGTTAGTTTAGTTATCATGTCTTGAAACTTCGTACGAATTTTAATCGTACTCGTTATAACTGGTGACGATATAAACAATGCCTAGAATTATTGCTTGGGGATTATTATTAGTTACAAAACGAACTTAAGGCGGTCGAGATTCAAAGATATAGAATAACAATAAGTAATACCTACTTAAATAAGTACTAATATTTCCGGTGCTTAGTATAAATATCTATCGTTATTCGTTATTTCTTCATATGTTCTTGTTGGGACGCAATCATAACCTTTGCTTTAATCTCTTGAGAACAAAAAACGAATGCAGTCAGATATTAGCGACGCGTCGCAAGAAGTTCGTACAGAGGTTCGTACTCTTCAACTTCTTGCGATCCGTCGCAAAAAGTTCGCCAAATTTGGCGGGAAAAAATTGATTTTAAAATCTACAAAAAAAAAACTGCGATATACCGCACATGCTGACTAGCTTAAAATTGTGAATAAATCTGTTCACAATTCGCAGCTGAACGAAACAAATGAAAAGGGAAATGTTAAAAATAAAAAATTGATTTCTACTACTACTAGTTCCGCTGTTCTCTTCCTGTTTCTATCTTCAGATGCAGACAACTTTGTATCTTGTAGCAGTAGTGAAACCGTTGAGGGAAGGACAGGATGAAATGTTACTACACAGAAAGATCTTCAATTACTCGGGAATAATTTCTTCTTCCATGATGTATCTTCTTGGTTTGTTTTGTGATCAATTGTCAGTAGAATGGAAAATAGAATTTTTCATGGCTGCTGGTCTTGGTAGTTTCTGTTTCTTTACAAAATTCTTGTATTTTCTTAAACTTATAAAATATTCTTCTGTATTTTTCATTTTTTGTCTTATAATTATTAAAAAAAATTTAATAACTTCTTATACAAATCTTAATCATCACAGAATTTTCATTTCTTTGTATATATATATTTTTTTCATTTGTAAACTCCACAAAATTTTTCAATTCTTTGTTGTTTTTTTTTTCAAATTGAACCGCTTTTGTAGAGTAACAAATGTTTTTTAACATGTTTGAACTATCAATTTGGATATTTTTGCCTTTTTCGAAAATACAATCTTATTATTATATTAATAATAACAAATTAACTAATGTGCATCGACGCAATATTGATTTCATAAACAAATATAAATATGTACATATAAGACAGTTCTCTAGTTCTCTTTTGCTTGTTTTCCATTTCCATTTTCTCTCGAAATTTCTCAAATTGTTTTCATTTAAAGCGTTGTTTATTTTATTTTATTTTTTCTTGCACTTTGCTTTTCCGTATTGCCTTTAATAGTAGATTATATCATAAAGCGTATAAGTGTCACTTTGTGTGGCGAGTAGGAAGGCTTGACAATTCCTACGAGCCACACAAAGTGACACTTATACGCTGAATGATATATACTATTTTATCTCCGAACGCCATTTAA
>JARJEB010031583.1:0-10512 GCA_030264535.1 Liometoxenus newtonarum
TTCAAGAATATCAGGATAATTATAAGTAATAGTTTGTTGAAATTGAGCAATTAGCGTCATAAGAGACGATTTTATTTAATTAAACACGAATTGTTTGTATTGTTTGTTTTCAATAATACGTCGGGAAAAGAAAGTTGAAATTACAAATGTAACCGAAGGTATGGACAGTTTTATGAACCTAAAATAGGAAAGTCTATTCATGCATACTACTGGAGACAAAAAGTAGTATAAGAAGTAGCAAAAAACCTATTAAATTTGTTAAAAATATTTAAAAAATACAAAATATATGTGGTTCCATTTAAAGAAATTAAACTTTGTTATTTTTGAGTTGTGGAACACCACCCTGCAGTGGAACACAACCCTGTAGACATAAAAATAATTTTTAGTTGTCCAGCTTTCAGTTTAACAGTAGTTTTTGGAAATTCTAAGTATTTCTACCCAAAACAGGGGTTTGTCCCATCGATTGGACACCCTATCTGTATACAATTCTTGTTGTCTGTTGTTGTTATCGCCGTTGTAAATATGTTTCGCGCATTTCAAATGAGAGGATAGCTAGTTGTAAGTCTGAACTCTGAATAAGATAAACGAGCGAGCAAAAGTTGTGGAAACGAGTAGGGAAGAATTATTTTCGGAGGCCATTAATAAAGTCAACAATAATAATATATCGGTCGCTGGCAATATCATCGATCAGAGAATGTGCGCACACAAACAATATGAAATTAGACACACCACATACAAAGCGTTCCAAAATGCAATGACATGACTTGAATATTATAAAGGCACAAATTTGTTGGAAGAATGAATATTTAAAAACGAAAATCAGAGGAAAATATAATTTGAACTCATAGTAAGCAGTTTCAATTTCAGTTCTTATGTAAAAATACTTATAATACAGAATTATTAGATTATTGCAACGTTCACTATATTTGTTAGTAGCCTGGACATATAGATATCAAGCAGTGTGGTCATGGAATAAGAGAGAGAAAATGTTAGATGTTTTAATTGATTTTACGTATAATGTCAAATATAGAATAACATAACAGGCTTATTGTATAAGACGAGAGTGATAAACACAAATTTGGCGAAGTGGCGAGGAAACAGAAATTGATGAAACAAGCATGGTGCACATACAACATTTTAGTAAACGAATGAAATGAATGGAATAGAATTGATATAAATTGACTATATTAGATGTATTCAGTCATAGTAAACATCTGTATATACCTAATTATTATGATTAACGATGTTATAAATGAATAAATTCATAATTCCTCAATATTTATATGATGAAACATCGAATTATGCGGAAACAAGTGAAAAAAGGATACGTAAAAATGTGAATTGGAAGGATTAATAACAGGCGAAACAAAATTAGGCCAAAAGGTACTGATACATGTCTCGTATAGTGAATACAAGTAATTGGCTCAAAATTTCGCATGCGTTGACATCTGCCCTACATATTGTTATCATGTTTTTATATGCAAATATATTTTCATTTGTTGTTGATGAATGTAAGAATGTAAGAATATTCATTTTTACGGTAGTGCAACCAGTACCGATTTATTTAAGAATATTTACATATTTGTTGCGAATTTGGTTGAATTTTCGGAGCAACTTTTATATTTATCTATCCACTATACAGGAACATACCGTGCGTTTATTTTACGTCCAACACAGCACTGTCCTATGTTCGCAGCTAAAATACACGAGTCAAACTCATGACAGTGGGGATTTGTATTGTTGAAGACACACCGACTGACGGGGAGAGAGTGGGGATGTGGGAACTACGACGACTCATCATGATGACAAGTCAGCATCAGTGCGAGAGCAATTTTGATGATTATTGTAAACCGTGTCGAATCGAAATTAAAGTTGTGTAAGTTATTTGAAAGACCTAACCCTTGCGAAAGAAGTTAACTACAAGCAAGTGACAGCGATTTGAATAAATCAGTAGGTACTGGGCGCACAGCTCAACTTTTCGACCGTGTACATGATTTTACTATTAACCATTAACAATCCGATCGTGGAACTGATTTTGAGAGGAAAGTAGAAAATGATATCAAAAGTTAAAGATGGTTTCATGATCAGATCAGAGTTTTACGGAGTGTAGTATTTATACGGTCAGATATTTGTGCCTTCGACCTGGACCGTTTCATTCACAAATAAGAACTCCTATCTTATATTTTTGATACGTCCTCATTATTTAAGTCTTATATTTTTTAATAACGTCTGAAATTCATTCAGAAATGAATCGGCAAATGCGAACATAATTATGCGTGCTTTGAGGAGCATTTGTCTGAAAATATTAATGTTTTCAAAAATCTATCTCAACTTGAATCTGTCAGCAGGTTTTGAGTGGGGTAATAAGCGCTGTCGTCGTCGTAGGATTAAAGTAAGAAAGAACGGAAATTAAAGAAGTAGAAGAAAACGGTGGCCGAAAAAGCTTGGCCAAACAAAGGAAATTCCTTTCCCATGGATGAGCTGCCAAGCAAAGTGAAATGGTTTTATGAAAGAAGTAAAAGACGGAAAAGAGAACGGAAACCAATGAATTTACAACAAGGGAAGAAAAAGCACAAGAAAAATATAAATATTATTAATTTATAATACCCCAGTTTCGTCTGGCAATATGGCTATCAAGCTTCTGTTCTGTACTCTGCATCGTACTTTCGGATTTGCTTTCTATATTAATAAATTCACAAATTTGTTCCCACAGTTGCGTTGTTAGTATGCTTCCTAAAGATCCCAAAACACCAAAAGTACACTTCAAGCGAATTTTTCATTTTTCTAATTTAAATCTCGTCCCAGATTTGCCATCACAAAAGCAAATGATTTCATGTTGAACATGCAACGTTGTAAATGAAATGAATACACTAAACCTTATCCAAAATATTAACACAGACCAATGCAACGGAATAGAATAAAATGAGTATAAATTTCTGACCCAATTTGAGTAAATTACGATTATTAATCTGGGTTGGTTCTGGGCAAGCCTGAAAATAGAGATTTAACATGGAAGGCTGAAGGGTGGAATGATGTATGTAATAATTCTTATGGACGGCCGGCTGCATGTAATCTGATCTGATCTGAACAGATTGTATACAGCCGCTCGTCCATAAGAAATACATACAGCCAGCCTTCCATAAGAAATACATACAGCATTCCACCATTCAGCCTTCCATGTTAAATCTCCATCTGCAAGCTGGCCCAGAACCGGCAAATCTATTCTAATCCAAAAATACATATAATTTTCTTAATCCAAACAGTAGAACGAGGGTATACACATCTATTGAACACAGTCGACACAATTGTCTCCGGCTCTGGGATTTGAACCCACGACCCCCCGATCAACAACCAAAGTGTTAACCGGTTGAGTTACCAAGCCGTCCTTTATTTTATTAATTAATCCATTAATTAATATTATGATGAGAACAATTTGATTATTATCTAAACTTTAGTATTTTTCTCTTATTTAATTATTTTTTGTAAGTCGCTAATTACTAATGTCGACTTATCTAAGCTGTAGCTAAATAACAAGTGAGTCGTTAAGCGTTAACGAGCGGTGCGGCCGGATCATTGCAACTGATAAATGCTGATTGCACATTTGAAAAATTAACATAAGGGGAATCGCGCTAACATAACTATATGCATGTTGCAATTATATTATGTATTATAAAACATTTTCGGCTAACGCTTCGGGAGAAATAAAAGTAACAAAAATCATAAAACCTCAGCCTGAGCGTGCTTTAGTCTGAAATGTAATTAGTGCTATGGATTCGTTGCTCACAATTAATATATTAGATTACGAATAAATATAGTTATTTTAATGGAGAAAATGTTGTGAATTGCAAATTATTTCATACTTTTATTAATTACATGTATGAATATTTGATTCGAATGAGAAGAGAACGAAATACAGTGAGCCAAGTATGTACAAACTTTTCTGGTCCATTCGAAGAAGAGGAATTACAAGAGCTGGAAATTGACCATTCATTAGTGTCGCGGAGTAGAAGTTGGTTTTTGAAGGAATAACTGAATTCTTAATATGGAAATATCTTGGGTAAAGCCGATGATAAGTTCTAAGTACTAAATAGGGTTTGTTTGTAGACGTGATCCAAGGCATGAAGAAGAAATGCAGAAATGTTATTGCGCTGCAACAATGCACTTAGATATATATTTCTATAATTAAGAATTTTTAACCTCGCCTTTCAATTATATTCAAAAGTGTCAATTCGGACTAAAAATAATGAGATTGATCAGTAAGTGTAAGATAATTATCATTTTTGCCACTTCAGAATATGGCACACTATTTTACTATCCTCTACATACTTCAGTTTAGTTAATATTATCTATTGGCATAACTTTTTGATGCGGTTTTGTGAAATTCATAACTATATTTAATTTTAGATGTGGTTTATAAATGTCACTTATAAATTATAAAACAATTTCATAATATATTATTTCCTTAGTTATATTTTGTTAATAATGAAACATGGGACAACCCCATGTAATAAGTATAACTACATATACCAGTGTTCATATAGCATTTTACATTCACACCAAACTGACTAAAAACCGCAATGTATTATTAACCCGTTTGCTATAATAATTATGCAGTCTGTGCTCGGAGAACCCGAGTGGGAAAACCAAGCCACAACCCACTTCTTAACTAAGTTCACCTTCTTTAGTTATATAACTATAGTGCTCGACATGCCCTGCGATTATCTTACCCTCGAACATAGCATGTGCCATGTTCCTATGTTCGACGGTAAAATAAACGAGTCAAACTCATGGCAACGGGGATTTATATTGCTGACAGACTGGGAGAGAGTGGGGATGACAATGTATTGTACTGACGGAAGGTATTGGCCTTTCAGCATATTTTATGGAAAATAAATCCCGAACAGTCCGCAGACTATTATTTCGTGCGTATATTTTCATTATTTCTACCTTTTCTCCGGTTGTGTACATGATTGATGAAGAATTTGGGAACAACCAATTCAAATTATGACAAGGAACAAATTACTTTGATCGTGCATCGCCCGTGTTCACATTCCCACTCTCTCCAGCCCGTCGGTCCGTCGTTATCATTACAAATCCTCACTGCCATGACTTTGACTCGTTTATTTTACCGTCGAACATAGGAACATAACACATGTTATGTTCGACGGTAAAATAATTGCACGGTATACATATAGTGATATAGTGCCCGTCTCTTGGTGGCTTAATGTTCAGTGCTTGGTTAGTTCAGATACTTAGAAATTAGAGGGTCCCGGAAGATTGGCCGAAAACAATTGCCCGAAAACAATTGACCGAAATAATAATTCCCCGAAAGGATAGTTGCCCGAAAATAAAATTCCCCGAATTACAATTCACTTAAACGAGACTTGCCCGAAAATATTATTTTGTTAACCCACTTTGTTTAGTCCTTATTGGGGCTAACGAGAAGTTAGGGGTAAACACGCAAAACGTACTTGGTTTTCCTTGGGGCAATTGTTTTCGAGCAATTCTCCTAGATCCGAAATTAGGTACTATCAGTAGTAATATCGTATTTACTATACCTATATGTTCATCGTTTCTGTGTAAGGTGTGCTATATACACGTACTAGAACTCAGGACATAATATATAGAGACCACGCAGTAATGGAACTTGCATGTATAGTAATGTAGGTAGGTATATTGGATATTTTCATTCTTGGTTGTAATATATAATGGAAGGCTAGTACGCAAAGTTGGACATGGAATTGAATAGCAGACTGCAACTCGATTGCTTGACGCTTTTACGCTATCTGCACCATTGCAAACCAAACCAAACCAAACTAAACATTGACAAATTGCACCCTCGAACATCATACCAGAAATTAGGTGAATAATTATTTTAACTATCTAAATTCATTAATGTAATGAAAAAGAAATGATTCTAATATTCGAATAATCCATTATTTGAATATTTATGAATATTCGAATATTGCATTATAGTCGACTAGTATATAGTCGAATATTCCACTAGTCCAATATTTGAATATTAGATATTCACCATTATACGTATTATTGGAACTCCAGGCCAACGTTGATTTCGGTATGTCTCCATTCTTTTACGCAGGTCGCAGACCGTTCCGTGCCATTAGTTATAAATTTACATATATTTTGCACATTCTAATATTCAAATACGAATAATTTGAAAAAGAAATAATTCGAATATTCAAATTGTCGAATATTCTAATATTCAAATAATCCAATATTCAAATACTCAAATATTCGAATATTCAAATACTCGAATATTCAAATACTTGAATATTCGAGTAATTTAAATATTCCAATATTTTTGTGAATGAATATTCGAATGCGAAAAGTTACAAATTCCCAGCCTTAATTTTGATCTATCTGATTTTCAATCCAGACGCTGCTGCCTGATTGTGTTTCATAAGAGCTGCAGCCGGGTATTTTCAAATCTTCGTAGATCTACTTAAGTGTTATTCTAACCAACAACCAACATGCGAACAACGAATAGTAAAATAATAGAAGCACTACTAATACTATGGTAATAGTATCGCTATATCTGTTGAAAACCTCCCCCCTCTTAATAAGTGCACTCTTCTCACCGTCTAAACTAGATGATGACGACACTGACATCGAATGACGAACGTGGGTAGCATATCAATATGTTTTGCCTTATATGACATTGCCTTTGGGTCTTCTTCTGGATATTTCGAGGCCCAAATCATTGCCGTTAGTAAATCTGAAAGCTAGTCGACATTAGACGAGTATATATCTTCGTCACTGCTTGCAAGATAAAGAAATTGGTTTGTTGCTGTTGAACTGTTCAAGTTGAAGTGGAGAGAGGCGTAGATGATGCCCTATTCCGGTCTTATTTGTGTACTGGTGGCTTTGAGTGATTCCCGTGACACAGTCGTACACTCGTACGGCTTCAAAAGGCCCATAGAAAATATAATTATACGGGCTTGGTTCAGATGTGGTTGGAGGTTGTTTTTAGGGTAAGGCATTGACTTTCGACATGTTGGTTCAATAAAAATTATACTACTTCTTCGCTTTTGGTGCTTTCTGGCTTTTCGACGTTTTCGTTATGTAGGGAAGCTGAGTCGACCTCTTGAACGCATTTAAAATATAGACAGTCCAAGGGTTATGGCTATGACAGTAATAGAAGTTCAACAGGAACATCGTTTTCATATAATGCTGTATACTAACCTGAACGTATTCCGTTTTGCAATCCTGAGGCGTTTTATTAATGTATCGTTTATGTAACTGTTGTATAACGATGTACGGTATTGGGTCGGGTTGGAATAGAGAACATGGTAGTAACATCAGTTCTAAGGTTACAACCGGATCCCCAACTTAGAAATTTCCAAAGATTTCTAAGGATGTCGAACGTTGACTATTTTCAACAGATGCTTTCTCATATTTCAATTATTTGATTTTAACAAAATAGAATTTGTTTAAGGTGGTAAAGTAGTAGCGTTTCGGTTAGTTCGCAACCTTCAATACATACCGTACTAATTTAAATTTATAATCAATTTCTGCAGGAAGGGGGGGGATATTGGTTAGAACCCCCCCATTTGCTCTTTCAACTACGTATACCTTACAAACAAAAACTTTTTTGTAAAAATAGTAAAAACTAGTAAATTTTTCCTCTGAATACTGTGAATTGGAATAACAAAACAATGACGTTGAATTGTAAAAATTCAAAAATAATTAATTATTAGTAAAAGATAATATTATACTTACAGTTGGGATCGTCTTCGAAAGATTCCTTTCTTCTTTTTGCCCGTAGATTTTTAGCTTTATATTTATTGGCCATTGTAACAACTACTTTTGCACACTTTATAAATTCAATTATACGATATATTAAACCACAGAGATGTTTTATTTTTGTGAAAATAAAGGAACGAATTTGTAGAATGTTCATGTCCTGTGGCACTTTCTTCAGCCCAATATATACAAAAGAGCGGGAAACCCAATAACCTGATGAAATCTGTTCCAACCATTGTTGTAACATACTCCAAAAAGTCGAAAAGCAATGGAATCTTAGTGTGGAGTACGTTCAAGTGATAATGTAAGAGTAACGCAAATAGTCACCCTTCCCGTACAAGAATGTAGAGTGAAGTGACCATCACGTGGTTACCCTCACTATGTGTTCTTGAACGTAGTCTTGTGGTATAGATATAGCTAAAAATTATTCCAAAACTGTAAATTGAGGCGATTATCTCTGACGTCATAATGGAGGAGATACATGGCAGGAAAAAAAATCAGGTGTAAGCTCGACGGGCATAGCGCATAGGTATTAGGCTTAGAGGTATTAGGCTCTCGTTCCCGTATTATTGTCTATGACGCAGTCGTGGCTCGTGGCTACCTTCCCGTGTCCCATCAAGCTTCCACTTGAGAAAACAAGCTCGCGCCCAAGCTGCCCAAACCCGTGCGTACATGCGCGCGCTTCCAGCACACGCAATCATATTTTAGCGACTTTCCTCATCAGTGCATGATTCAGCTGATTTAGGTACATGTAATATAATCTTTTCTGTTTGGTATGCGTGCTCTGCATTTTCACATCTGAACTATAAACTTAATTTGATGCTCTACTTGAACATGAACGTTAAAGTACTATTATCAAGTACAGCCTACAAAAAAACCTTCTTTAAACTTTTTCATATTCCCAAGTTTTATATTTATAAAGACCATATATTTTCAATTTCGAGTGTCAGTGTGATCGAGAGTTGCACTAGCAGCATTGTTTTATTCTATTCTTATGCTGGTTATTGTTATCGGATTGTTGAAATGGTAGCAAATATCTTCCAAACTATTGTTACCTGGGGCCAACGGATCTCCACGAATCAGGGAAAAATAACTTTTAATTTTTTTCATGATCACCTACTTTCTTATGCCTGCATACCTCCGGTATGTGGCCAGAAAGTAAAAAAAGGACATTCCACTTTTTTAATGTCATTGAAGCGAAACCAAACGTGTTATTAATATTTTCATTTGAATGATGTTTAAACGTATTAATAACTCTTGCATCATTAATACTTTCATCAAGCGTGGCATTATAAAACGGAGAACAGTTTACTTTATTTATTAATTGATTTAAGTTATTAAAATTACGAACATTACACTTCTTTGATGTCATTCAAGTGAAACCAAACAAAGTGTTATTAAAATTTTCATTTGAATGATGCTTAAATGTATTAATTAATAACTCGTTCATCATTAATAATTTCTTCATGCTTGGCGTTATAAAACTGAGAACAACTTAGTTTATTTTATTTATTAAATAATAAAAAAAGGAGATTCAACTTTTTTGATGTCATTCAAGTGAAACCAAACAAAGTGTTATTAAAATTTTCATTAGAATGATGTTTAAATGTATTAATAACTCTTTCATCATTAATAATACTTTCATCACGCGTGGCGTTATAAAACGATGAACAACTTAGTTTAGTTTATTTATTAATTAAATAAAAAAAGGACATTCCATTTCTTTGGTGTCATTCAAGTGAAAACAAAGTGTTATTAAAATTTTCATTTGAATGATGTTTAAATGTATTAATAACTTTCATCATTAATAATACTTTCATGCGTGTCGTTATAAAACGGAGAACATCTTAGTTTATTTTATTTATTAATTGATTTAAGTTATTAAAATTAAGGACATTCCATTTCTTTGATGTTATTCACGTCAATCCAAACACAGTCTTATTAAAATTTTTATTTGAATGATGTTTAAATGTATTAATAACTCTTTCATCATTAATAATACTTTCTTAATGCGTGGCGTTATAAAACGGAGAACAACAACTTAGTTTATTTTACTTATTAATTGATTTAAGTTATTAAAATTAAGGACATTCCACTTCTTTGATGTCATTTAAGTGAAACCAAACACAGTGTTATTAAAATTTTCATTGGAATGGTGTTTAAATGTGTTAATAATTCCTTTATCATTAATGATACTTTCTTCATGCTTGGCGTTATAAAACGGAGAACAACTTCGTTTATTTTATTTATTAATTAATAAAAAAAAGGACATTTCACTTTTTTGACGTCATTCAAGTGAAACCAAACAAAGTGTTATTAAAATTTTCATTTGAATTATGTTTAAATGTATTAATAACTCTTTCATGATTAACCATACTTTCTTCAGGCGTGGGGTTATAAAACGGAGAAACACAAGTTTATTTTATTTATTAATAGATTTAAGTTATTAAAATTTACGATATTCCACCTTTTTGCAGCCATTTAAGTGAAACCAAACAAAGCGTAATTAAAATTTTCATTTGAATGATGTTTAAATTTATTAATACCTTTTTATCATTAATAATCCTTTCTTCATGCGTGGCGTTATAAAACGGAGCACAACTTACTTGATTAATATTAATTTAAATTATAAAATTAAGAACATTTTACGTTTTAGATTTCAAGTGAAATCAAACCAACGTAATGTAATTACAATTTTCATTTGAATGATGTTTAAATTTATTAGTAACTTTTTATCATTAATAATAC
>JARJEB010031590.1:0-15381 GCA_030264535.1 Liometoxenus newtonarum
TATGTTAAGAACAATAGTGTTAGGAATATCAAATAAACATTGTTTGTTAAGAACAATAGTGTTATGAACATCGAATAAACATTGTATGTTAAGAACAATACTGTTGGGAACATCAAATAAACATTGTGTGTTAAAAACAATACTGTTAGGAACATCATTCTGCCCCTCTATTGAGCATGCGTGTTTGGGGCCAGGTTGCTTTGGTTATTCGCCGATAGGTGGTGTGGCGGAGGGTGGCGCTACCTAAAGGACAAAAGAATCCCTAGCTCAACCACAAAAGTGCATTAGAATCGGCTAACCTTCTACGCGCAGATATAAATATGGGGTACATACGGGTAGTCTAGCTAGACTTTCCATTAAATAAAAAAGATGTAATACTTGCATTGTTGCCAAAAGAATATGGAAATATGTGTAAACAAATGAACAAAGATAATTTAGTCGCATCAGCGAACGAACAGGAAGAAAAGAAAGAGAGAGCAAATGTGGATTAATATACTTGTGAAACCCCTCATTCAATTATGATTAGTTGATTCGGCACTGGTACTCAGACCAGACATGTAAATCTGAATTAAAAACTCTCCCAACGAACAACTAAAAGTACTAAGTGCACGAGGAGTTAGTAAAAAGTAGTAAAGATAGTCTTTGTTTGTTTCTCACTCATTCGCCCTATCGCCAGTCAAAACTCTTGTTATACTTCTTTCTGGCAACTAAACCAAACCAAAAGTGAGTTTTTCATGTCCCTACTTAGAATTTTATTCTCAGTTACTTAGTTGTTGGGGTTGGGCCTGGGGCCCAAGGAGCTCAAGGCTCCTGCCAGAGTGGAGAAGTCAAAAAAGTTATTTTAATATTAAAAATGTAAGCTTGGATATAAAATAATGGTCGTAATTTTTACATGCTATAGTAGAAAAAGTCCTGTCTTTTGGTTGGACGTCATCGTCTTGTTGCTTCGCCAGGCCCAGGTTGTAACGACTTAAGCTGAGCGGCGATTTTTATTTTCACTTTTACGTTCGAAATTAACCATCCGGCTGTTTAAGCGCTTAGTTGTTCAAGCATTATAAAAGAGTAAGCTGGTGGAGGTATTAACTTTCAGTAAGTATGGCGCAGGCACACCGTAAAACAAGCCAATTACATAAAAAAGTACACACACTGGCACATAAACATTGAATAGAAGAAGAGAACGAGGGATATAAAAGGATAGAAAAACACATGCGCTTCACTTGCTCTCCTTATGCCCATGGCTACTTGGTTAAAACGACAAAACTGCGTTTCACAAATACAAAGGACTGACCTTTTCGATTCGGCGCAGCCTCTCCAAAGGCTTTTCACAATCACCAGCTGTTTCTTATGGAACGAGGAGCCGCCATTGAAATCCGGAAGTCCTTCGGCCTCACATAAATGCACCTGCGAAAACAAATAGGGAAAAAGTTTTCAGTAAAACAAACAAATAACACAGCAGTAAGCTTATTCCAAGAGAAGTCGACTTTGAAAACCAAAAACAAGAGAGGAATGGAAAAGATTTAAAATTTGTTAGTGAAATCTTCTTTATGAAAACGCCCCAACCTCTACCTCTTTACGTTTGATTCTTTTATTCTCGTTGATGTCATTTTCATACTAATCGGGATTTTTTTGTGTGCGCTTGGAATGTCTTATCGGAACCAGCGAATAGGAAATAGTCAACGATTTTTTTGATTTTGTATATTTAGATAAGTATTATTCTTCATAGGAAAAGTTAACTCCTTCGAGGGGACTCGAACCCGCAACGTTTAGCCTATCTAGGGCCATTTCGACCGATTGAGCTACGAAGGAGTCGTGTGAATTCTTACATTCGTCGAGTCTCATACGAATGCAGATAGGCTTAAAGTTGCGGGTTCGAGTCCCGTCGGAGGAGTTAACTTTTCCTCTGGAGTAATACTAGTCGAAGTAAATAAAATCAAAAAATCGTTTTCAACATTTAGTATTGTTTCAATCCAAACAAGATAATTATAATTAGTCAACGATCATTTTTCAACATAAATTTTTTTTTAAAATATTAAACATTCGTACTACAGTTCTTAAATTTTCACAAAGATTGTATCTATATAGATATTTCCAAAGAGAAAAACGGAATTCCTAGAGCTGCACCGTGCGCGTTTTCTTTAAAAGATTTCCAGGAATCAGCAGTTTGCGTGTCACGGTTGAGTTAGTGTTGGCAAACTTGGAAGCGAGCGAGAAAGTAATTAATTACGTTATATCTGTATGTATATGTGGATGTTAGTGTTAGTACTGGTACTGTTGGTGCTGGTCCGCGGTATGATTTGGAACCGTGAGAAACGTTTCTGGATCTTTTTACGTTTCACTCTGATATTTTTAGTTTTACTTTTCGTTTTTTACTTTTTCATTCTGGTTTCTTAAACCTTTTTCATTCCTCTTGCAGTATTCGGGAAACGCAAGGAGAGAATTGAACGTTTTAATGTCTCGGACTTGTCTAAGCAAACAGCGTAATTTTCCAGAACCACAAGCGGCAATAGCTAGAGTAGCAGCCGAACGGCTGCAACTAACATAGAGCATTCGAGGCAGCTTCAATTAAAATTAAACACAATAGACGGAAATAAGAAAAGTAAAGCATAAAAAGTTGTAAAGAAGTAAAAAAAAAAGATGACTGAGACTGAATCTGGCACCGGGACGACATGATTTCTCTGTTTCGCCTCGTTTTTCCACACTTTTTGCTCGTTGCACATTGTGTTTCAAGAATTATGAACGACGTCTCTTTAATAATAAGCGCTCCTCTCATCCTATTTGTGAGAATGTACAAAATGTTTCCCTTTTCCCAACTTGTTAGTTTATAGTTTTGGGTAGTTTTTGAGGTTGTGTGTTGTTCAAGAAGACGAAAGCAATATCCGATTCGAACTCGAACAGAGAAGCATTTTGCCGATTGCATCGAAACATTATGTTGTATAGTTTTCGTTATATTAAAGGATACTGTTGTGTATATGTGGAACAAGAAGATTATTGCATCGTGAAGCTTTCCAATATGGGCAATAAAAGAGGACATGAAAGCAACAACTGCAACGGCTGATTGCATCCCTCCTTTCGGGGCTTTTGAGTCCTCTTTTGCCATGTTACAGTTACAGTTACACAAAACACCCAGAGGTGCAGCTCACTCCAGAAAGGGCTTATACGAACATTTAAGGCGAAGCAAAAGCAAAGGCAAAAGAATCTTTTATAAGTACGAATAAAGCTTTTATATACGTCTTAATACATTGTGCATCAGATGAAGATTGATGCGAGCGATACTGTTACAAAATGCTGTGATATGGACATGGAGGATACATATATATTTCTTTCTTTTCCATTATCCGTTTGTTGATAAAATTTGTCCGGATATTATTATCACTAGGACTACAAGCCAAACTGGGGCTTATTTTTCCATCTTAGTTACAGTAAATATTTGGCTATGGCACGAAAACTAGTATACAAGGGAGAGAAAAGTAGGGTGGACCGGTGGTCGTGGACAAGCTGGGTATAAGAATAAGAAGCATGTGAAGACGTCGCCTTTATTGCACCCTCGGGTGCGTCCACAACATTTCTAACTGAAACCAATATCACCTACGTCCTATGTGTGGAAGCGTGGAGTCTAGATGGCGATGTTTAACTTCCTTTTTGAGGCTGGTCGCTAGCCCAGCACCGGAATTAAAACTCACTACACATACTATATAAGTTCTTACTTAGAAATCGGTGCGTTAAATTCGAACCGCACAACTTTCCAACCATATACACTCGTAGATCGTAAAAGTAATTTTTATCATAAAGTTGAAATTACATTAATGACGTTTTGATATCAATAAATTTCTGTACAATTTCCACTTTCCGATCAGAATTACTTCTACGATCGACAATTTCGATGAAATCATAGTGTAGTGCGAATTTAACGCATCGATTTATTTCATAATTACCTTACTTTTCTACACCCATTTACCTTTCGTATATGGTCAGAAAGTAAAAATTGATGAAACACCCTGTACACTGCATCTTTAAAACACCCTGTATATTGCATATTTCATTTATAAGTTTTTATAACTAACTTTCATCTGCATAATAATTTTGAAAATTAATATCTGACAAACTATGCATCCTACGAAAAAATGTTATAGGAATTGAAATGTAAAAAATTGAAAGCGCTACAAGGATATATTTTTGGTTTTTGCTTAAATGCAATATTTAGCCAGTTATATGCAAAAGTATGTTTTGACATTCAAGTAAAGTCCTTCAAAAACTATTTTTTCTGTTTAACGGAAACGAGATTTGTGAAGATCCGTCGAAAAACCGACTTCGATTTTTTGACCGAATACACATCTTTCCTTACCATGTGCTTTCGGTATGGTCGGAAAGTAAAAATAAAGGTTCGGCCTGTAAGCAGCTTCTACAAGTTGATGGTTTCGGTGCTGTCCTGACTCCTGGTAAAACAATATTGCTTTCTTGACATATATGAATGGACATCAAATTTACCATCACGTAAAATCGATATAACTATGACAAAGTGGTCTTCAAACAAATCGTTTTTGTGGTAACAAAACGCAAGAAGACAGTAACCGGAAATTGATGTTTATATAGCATCCAAACCGAAACACAACTACAGCATATATACAATTAATAAAAATGACCGACAGTTAAAACAAAAACCTGCAGAAGAGCTTTTAAGCATAATTCTGAAATCCGGGAAGCCATAATGCGTAAGACTCGCTCTCTTTGGATTATAAATTAAAATTGCAACAATAATTAATAGAACACCCATGGAAAAGTCAAGAAGGATATTTCACTTTATTCTTCAAAAATATTATATTCGTGAAATTTAAAATTATAAATTAATTACGGAAACATGTTGGAGTACATCTAAAGTAAAGTTCTCCATAATGCTAATGCGTTTTCATGTTGGAGACGTTTTTAACTCCGAACGAATTATTAAGAGAATTCCTTACCTACGCGAATAAAGTTACTTTATGAAAATACTTGTTTGGGTTCTTTGTGAAAATGTATACCTACGCAAAAGAAAAATTTCATTTAAATAATGGTTACTCGATATTGCATGTAAAATATTTACGCCCCTAACAAAATAAAATTTTCTCCTTGTAGTATCTACAGAGCGTTTATTTTATTTAAAATAATCATCAAAATAGCTCTCACACTCATCATGCTGTGTCGTCGTCCGTACCACATCCCCATTCTCTCAAGCACACTGCCATGAGTTTGACTCGTTTATTTTAGATTTTATCTGCAAACATAGGACATGCTATGTTCGACGGTAAAATAAATATGCACGGTATAATAAAATATGGGTTAGGTTAGATGAACAGCTTTGATCTGCTTGAGCAAAGCAGACAAATGCGTGAGTTGGGCGATTGGGCACAACCACGTTGTAAAGTCACGGCGAATAAAAGTATAAAATGATTATTAAAAACGAAGCGTAGGAAGTTATTTAAAATTCAATTTCAATTAGGGGTATGAAAAAAGAAAGGAACGAATTCGTACTCGTACAACAAAAGTGTGAGGATCAAAGTGTGTCGAAAAAGAATACTTTTTCAACCGGTAGGTGGTGACGGACGTGAGGGACGTGAGTGCTTATTAAAAATTAATTAAGAACAATGTTATTCCCTTGCTGGCGACTAGGAAAACTGCTGGACGTTGAGTAAAGTGTATGATGAAGAATATTTTTTGGATTAAAAATTCCCTTTTTGCTCAATTTTTTAAAACTTCGTTGTATTTATTAAAATATATGCGAATAGAAAATACGCCTGCCATGGAATATTATAATAAAGTGAAAGAGATATGTGTTATAAACAAAACGAAGGAAAAAAAGTGCTGAAATGTACATGAACATGAAAGAAACGAATAAAGGTTCAAAAGGATAAAAGCAACTCCGTAAACAAAGACGTTCTTTTTTGTTTCTTTTGTATGTAATATATAAATAACTTTGAAAATTGTATCATGCCTTAATTGTGATAATCTTTTCAAGGGAAAGTTGTATAAAGGTGAGTCTGCCGAAGAGATTTCAGACTATTTGTTCAAATATACGGGATTTTCTGTTGATATTTACGTCTAGACAACTTTAAAAAAAAGAAAAAAACAAATATGTGCTTCCAAATACTTTAAACTTGAACATTTTGCA
Source organism: Liometoxenus newtonarum (assembly GCA_030264535.1). Lineage (NCBI taxonomy): Eukaryota > Metazoa > Arthropoda > Insecta > Coleoptera > Staphylinidae > Liometoxenus > Liometoxenus newtonarum. The sequence goes on from JARJEB010031590.1 coordinate 6,143, forward strand.
TTCGTAAATTTAGAGCAAATAGAACTTCAACCGAAAAGAGATTAAATGTTTAAAGTGAATAATTAATTACTGATGAGGATGAGGATGAGTAAATTGAATCACGACCGAGTTGATTCAATAAAGAAAACCTAATGAAGATTATTACAAGATTGAATGTAACCGTTGTGTGTGTATATATAAGTATAGAAAGGATGAAAATGTTGTTCAAACTTACCATTCCAAAATCGCCTTCGCCTAATTTCTCCAATAACCTTAATCGATGACGAGGAAAATCCAATAAAGCAACGCCATCGATCGGCTGGCCCTCTGGCAGTTTGATCGGTGTGAATCTGCCAGGCGAGAAGTGCTGTTCGCGTCGTTCGCTCTGTAACAAGTATAAACGAAAGAAAATATAAAGTAATACAAAAAGAGCGAAACCCAGACCTAGCAAAGCGATGCGAACAGAATTTCCAAGTGGAAGGAAGTGCCGAGTTAAAACTATTCGTAGTATTGCACTGGATTTTTCATTGTGTAGTAAATATAACGAAGAATAAGTGGGGAAATAGAAAGTAAACAAGGAGGAACGCAAAGTAAAAGTATGGTGAAGAGAAGGCAAAACTATCTATTTTCAGTTAAAATAACTATACTACGGACTCGAATAAGGTTTCTTCAATTACGTTTACAGCAATAAATTTTTCTTTAAAGTTGGAGAATTCTCGGTAGACATTTTCATAGAGTTCTCGTTAAGTATATACCATATATAATACATGCATGTATTTTAATTATACTGGGTGTTAAAAATAATAGTACACCGTAAAAATTTTTATGTAAAATTATATGTAATTTTACATTGATATGTAATCATAAAATACTTGCAAAATTACCTATAGTATGTAATAATTTAAGTATCTGTAAATTTACATTTGCTTTGTCAAAATATAAATAAATCAAAAAATAAGAGGAAATTTCACTCAATTTGTTACAACCGATAACCGAGTGCAACAACGACACGAATACTCAACATCTCCTCAGTCATGGACAGCTGACTCATCCGCATGACTATGAGGTAGACAGTCATGCTGATGAGTACTCCTCAAAACATAACAAAATACATTCCGAGTGTAATATTGTTAAGAAGTAGGTACTTAAATATTTCATGTAATTTTACATGTAATTTTAATTTACACAAACAACAAGGTAAATTTACAGTTTTCTTTAACAGTGCAGTCTAATTCAACATTCAACTTGTTTAGTATTTTAGTTTGTATTATTCTTTAAGTGTGATTTGCGTTGCCTATGTTATGTACTTTGTCCATCCATGGGCAAGTCGCTTAAGTTTATCCTAATTTATTTATCCTAAATATACACATATGGAACAAACCCAGGGACGATTTATCGCTTAATTTCGCATCAATTTCCACGTCGTTTCATCACGACGTCTTAAGAGGTTACGATCCACTGGCCGTTGCTGAGGATTCAACTCGCCGCTAGACAACTATAGAAATCTCCAGTATCCATGTCAGTTGCTATGCGTTGGTGGGTATGTATACTTAAACTAAATTTACGTTCAAACTTTTATAAAACAATAACTTTTAAGTGTGATTTGCGTTGCCTGTTATGTATTTTGTCCATGCATGCGCAAGTCGCTTAAGTTTATCCTAATTTATTTATCCTAAATATACACATATGGGACAAACCCAGGGACGTTTTATCGCTTAATTTCGCATCAATTTCCACGTCGTTCGCATCAATTTCCGCGTCGTTTCATCACGACGTCTTAACAGGTTGCGATCCACTGGCCTTTGCTGAGGATTCAACTCGCAGCTAGACAACTATAGAAACCTCCAGTATCCATGTCAGTTGCTATGCGTTGGTGGGTATGTATACTTAAATTAAATTTACGTTCAAACTTTTATAAAACAATAACAGTTATAGCGCAACGCTTGAAAGGTGAATGTTGGAAATGTAGTTGTATCAAGGACTTCACGGCGGTTTCTCCAGGATATGGTGCATGTACAAACGGTATAAACACATAAAATGTACACTGTACACACAAAACAAATATGCCAAGGATATATTCGCGTGGATGGTAAATGGACAATGTTTGAGTTTCCGTTAAAAGTTTTTGACGTTCCACGTATACTTAACCATTCAAAAAAAAAAACAAAGTTTTGACTAGGTAGAAAAATTTCAGTATTCTATCCTGGATCCAGTATTCTTTTTGGTTCTACTTCAGATTGGTTTGCGGTTTAAATAAATAGTTCTGTAAATAATATTATTTTTTTATACTAGAAAATAATGTTTCAATGAAAAAAGTAAAAAGTTTTAAATCTAATGGATCGAATGACTGCGGTGGAGCGAATAAAATTCCTCTTAAAATTATGTTTAACTTTCGGATAAGTAATTCGATAACTTTTCCTTATTAATACTACAAGTCTGCGTGATATCCGCTCGCACTGTTCTTTAACTAAAAGTTTCACCAACACCATCATCACTTGCACCAACATCATGGTCTCATCAGTACCTCACCTCACCGCACCGTACTGCACAGCACCCGCGCGGTTAAGCTTCGACTGGTACTGCTGCTGGTATTGGTAGGCCTTTTAGGGAGTTTTATGTTCACTTATGTCTGCTAAGAACAATAAGAGAATATTTAATGGCGCGCTTTCGGGTTATACAATCTCCCATCATCCTATAGAGTTGAGTGAATATAAAGCCAGAAAGGAAATTTATATCTATATACCTATCTAAAGTCTAACTAAAGCATCTTAAACGCACGAAAGAATGAATGATTTTAATGAGACGCTTGCTATTCTACTGGCCGTTTAAATGCAAACAACTCAAACCGTTCGAATGGTGTATGGATATTGCCTATCTTCCTTTAAAAGCCGCAAATGTGAATATCGGCCGTTCACAATTTATTATTTAATAACTCAAAGTGCTCTCCAAATTCGCGTATATTGTTTATTTGTTTGTTGCTTCAAATTATAATAGAGATACATAGATCCCCAGCCCCCTCTGCCCTGCGTACGTCCTTGTAATACATAATAGTTTAATAAAATATTCATTCGATTCAAATAGGTATTTATCATATGAATGAACCACTTGCATTTATAGATTTTATTCACAAATGAAAATGGAAGAGTATTGTAAGGTATACCTGTTGCCCACATACACGAATGCAGAAAAGTAGAAAGGAAAAGTATAAAAATGCTCATATATACCTATATGGGTCTGCTATATGGGTCTGTTTGAGGGGTGGGGGGCTTTCGTGACAAGCAAGGCAGCGAATCACAAATACAAGTCTTACTTTTGAAGGAATGCAAAGAGTGAGTGCTCTTGCATGGTGCTCAGGCCGAGTAAAGTGCGTCTTAGAAGATTGCTGAAATTGCACAAGAGAGATGATCTAAAAAGAATAAAAGAATCAAGAGAAAAAGGAAATATGGGCGTTTTCCTGTAGAGGAACTTTAGTTTAGCTTCAATTTGATTTTCATTGATAAAAAAGATCCACTTCTTCCTCCAGAAAGAAAAAAACCCATAAGCTTGAAGATAAACTTGAAATTTAATAAATTTTATATGATAATGTCAAAATTCAGTTACTATACCTATATAAAAACTTATAACGTTACAAGGATGGAACGAAAATATGTGTATGAAAATATGTGTTTCATCGATGCAGATTGTATGTCCTGAACTCCTCTAAATTCTGTCTGAACACTTTATTTAATGAATAATGCACGTACCTAATATTATGTGTACGTGTATGTAAATGTACGTCAACTCTATTTCTATAGAATTAATTTGCATTGTGATTTATGTGCAAATAATGTAGTGATAAACAGATAGAGCAACTTATTGGATCGGGTGCCGGTGCGAATCATTAATTTTGAAGGCCTTGAAAAACATCTTGATATATTAATTATGGATGTGCATGAGCAAATGTAGAGAGGGGATGAACGTAATATAAAGGAGCTATAATCACAGTTGAAAAAAATCGGTGCGTTAAATTAACACCGCACAACTTTCCGACCGTATCCACCACGAATGCACAGAACCTGTCGATCGTAAAAGTAATTTTGATGGGAAACTGGAAATGACATTGATTACGATTTGATATCACTACATTTCTGTGCAATTTCCATTTTCCAATTAAAATTACTTTTAGGATAGACGAGTTCTACGAAATCTTAGTGCATATAATTATATTATCGCATTCCATTATGTATAGTTCACACTGTAGGTTGCGTAGTTTATATCAATAACTCTGTCAACGCGTAGAGTTTCTAGGCTGTATGAGCCACGTAAGGTGACTCGCCAGTTACTTGCTATTTGGCCCTGGCCAAGGCATGTCACATTAGTTCTAAGTTCTACAAATTACTTGTTATTGAGCATTCGTCTTAAGCAGGTCAAAATCTAAAGTTAAGTCCAAAGTATAAAGTTTTCCAGAACATTCCAAAGTAATTGTAACCAAAGTTAAAAGTTTTAATAAATATTATTTTATTCCACGAATCTTAACCATGTTATTGTAATATAACTATATTTATACCTCCTCATCGCGTCTGTGCAATGTAAGAAACGAAAAACGATGGGCATCCATCACAATGAACCCGTATATTTCCTCCATATGTGGCATTTACCATTTGGAAGCGAAGCAGTAAGAGTAAGAAAAAAAGAAAGCAGCGTTTTAGCGAATACTATAAATAAAATTCCCCGAAGCCATAACCAAACCGTGCAGCCGAATTCTGAAGTATAACAATGAAAGTTCTCATCTGGGTAATTGCTGAACACATAAATCTCATATTTATTAATGATATTTGTTAACAAAAGAGCTCAAACATATCTGTCATCAAATTTAACTATCAAGGTTAAGAATTCTTATTGAGTAAAAATATAATAATTTAATTTGAATTGCTTTCTCTAGTTAAAAAGTACTGTTTTACTGCTCTAAGGGGTATTCTTTTATGTTCAGATTTATAATATTGCTCAGAACACTACAGAAAACTACTACTTCTAACAATCACTTGTTAGGGCGTCGGTTGAAGATGCTGTGGCGGGCGCATTGGTAGTTCGAGTATACAGTGTTCAAAGTCCCCGGTGTATGCATAATTTATCTTCAAGCCACCATGGCCAAGCTAGCCCATGCTTCACTCCCAGAATGCTGTCCCTAAAGTCACTTGAGCAATTCGAGGGAATGCAAATGCGGCCGATATTCTACACTCCATCCGTGTAAACATTATCGCCCAACATTTGTCAAGAACAAACTGGAACAGCTAACCACGACTCTCAGCCTCAGGAAGTATTCATTTCCTGATCAGATATTTCAAACTTTTATTTTATCCAGAGTCTTCAAACAGAATTTTTATTATTTTGGAATATCCTCTATATATCCGAACAAAGAATTGTCGATGGGTAGAAAACAGAAAAAAATTATTAAAAGTAAAGTGGTGGACATACATATAAAAGGCGGAGTTGGGTAATGGCCATTGAGGGTAATCAAACCCACCATCAGGTGCATCATCGTTATAACTTATTTGATCGGCCGTTTCGAATTCTATTCCCTCTCGCACCGACTCCATTGATGTAGGTAATACTTTTTTTTATTCAACTATACACAAATCAGTAAATTCATATACCGAAACACATACAACTCAACGCGCTTCAGAAGATTCTCACATCTCACATGACTTATTCGAATCATTCCACGATTCGGACATAAAGCGCGCTTTCTCCAATACCTAGAATATTATATAGTGTAACATCCTGGATTTCGATTGAATGAACACGAAGCACCCTTTAAAATGTACGATTTAAAGCATTTATCGTTTCAGTTATCGCACATTTATCGTTTTTATCCTTCGATTTCTTTCACATTTTTCATGTTTTCCGTGGAATTTTGCCTGGATTTTTATATAACTTTGTGGGTTATGTAAGGTAATAAATGACTTTTCATCTTTTCATCTATACGGAATCATTGATTGTTCATAGATATTTTCTTTCTTAACATTAAATTGCAGCATGTGAAAAAATGTTATCTCAATGAAAAATTGAATATTATTGCAATTATTACAATCAGTTTATGTACAATTATATGAAAGTAATAGTAGTTTACCTAACACGTTTGGAAAGTATTCAATTTGAAGCACGAAACGAAATCGAGAGTCGAGAAGTGTTTTATAATAGTAGTTTAAGCACTCGCCGCTACGCGGCTCGTGATCGAAACTCAGGCTCACGTTTAAAACGACTTATGATACAAGTTGCTTACACAATTTTTTAAAATTTGCGTCTAGTATTTCCTTTTTTTTAATACAAAACTAATTTTGGTTACATTAACACTTAATTAACACAAAAATATTGACATTTTACACAATATTGACATTTCATACTTCAAGCCCTGGCGTCGGCACGCCGAACGACGAGTGTTACCAACTTAGAAAAAAGAAATTCCCTAATGGTGTATTTTAAAAAGTATATTGCTAGCTTTGTCTATCCTATTCTGCCTCCAATTTTCAGTCATTTTTGCTTTAAAAAGTATATTGCTAGCTTTGTCTATCCTATTCTACCTCCAATTTTCCATCTAGAACGGTCTTTTAAGAAAATCTTAAAGCATTGTATATGATAGATATAGAAGGATAGATGCCTTAACGAACCGCTTTTACAACAAAAACCCTATCATATCTCGCCAAATATTGGGTCTACTGACTCGGGAGTGGTCTTATTCGATTCAGCACTAAAAAGAATATTATAAAAGATACCTCACTTCACCTGCTTTTAACTTGAAAAAAAATCCACCTCCGCAAACATTTTAATCTTTTCTGAAAAAAAAACCTGTCATATCTCGCCAAATATTGGTCCTATCAACACGGGAGTGGTCTCTTTTGTTTCAGCACCAAAATAACATTAGAAAATATAGACTTAGTTGACTAGTAGACTACACTTTACCTACTTTGAACTTGAAAAAGAAACTCCACCTCCGCTAACCTTTACATCCCGTGTTCCGCTTCTTAAATTTGGTCGGACTCTGCAGATCCTCAATTCTGCTCCGAACGTGATGTTATGACCGAAGTTTCATGAATGTACAAATTTTGTCATTTATTTTCTAGTTTTGGGGCTATTTTAAATGTACTATCAGCAAACCTTAAATGCTTGAGATACGTGCCATTGATGTTAATGGCTTTTCCAACCCAGTTTAGGGTTTTGAAGAGGTCTTCTAAAGCTAGTGTAAACAACTTAGGAGAAATCGTGTCTCCCTATCGCACACCTCTCTCTATAGGAGTTTTCTATGTCAGACTGTCTTCATCAATCTTGACGTGGAGCGTAACATCTGCGTAGATGTCATTAATAAGGTTAGAGTAGCGATAGTCAATTCTCGCCCTATTCATAGCTTCCATCACCGCCCACGTCTAAATGGAATTAAACGCCTTCTGGCACTCTAAGAAAGCCAAGAGTGCGATATTGTATTCAGTCACCTGCGATAAGCATGTGCATGACCTGGGTATGGTCTACTGTGCTGTAGCCTTTGCGAAAACCCGCTTGTTTGACCGGTTGGTAGAAGTCAAATTTGTTTATGCAGTCTGTGACTATGTAAGTTAGCAGCTTATAGAAAATAGACAGTAAGTTGATTGGTCTATAGTTTTGTATATTTGCACTATCACCTCTTTAAACAGCAGGATGAATTCAGCATTCCTACATGAAGATGGTACTCTCTGCTCTTGCAGACATTTGTTTATGAGGATGAGCAGTGCTAGAGATTTACCTTCCATCTTCAGCATCTCCGCCGTGATTCTATACTCCCCCGGGGCCTTCGTGGTCTTCATCTTTTTCAACGCAAAATGCACCTCTCTTCCCACGTTCCTAACTTGCTCTCACTCTTTTGTGTCATTCTTAGGAACTGAGGCGCTGTACAGTTTGTGGCAAAAGTTTTGGATGGTTGCTACAATATTCGCTTTACTAGTAACGACTTCCCTATGCTCTTTTTTCATTCTGCAGATCTGCGCTCTTCCACGACCTATCTTTGATCGTAGAACTCGCATGAAGTTGTTCTCCTCGAAATTTCTTTGGACAAATTGCGTATTATAATTTCTCAGGTCCCTCCTAATCTCTTTACGGATTGCCTTATTCAAGGTTTGATATCTGTCCGAGTCTCTGTTCGCATGTCGACGTATTTCTAGAAGTTCTGTGGTAGTGGCACTTAGTTTGTTGTTGTTCTTTGATTTAGTTTGGGAACATATTTTCTTTGTAGCCACTTCTATGCCGTTATGTATCCTCTCGTAGAGTTAATCAACTTTCAATTGCAGATCTTCAGTTTGTTCTAACTTAGATCTGATAGTGGATTGATATTCGCATAGCTTATCTTCCAATACTGCTAATGTTGGATAGTTTGTAACGTCTGCGCATATCTCTTTTCTACTCGCGAGGGCTTTTCCAGGTCCACTTTCTTTGAGGTGTTTTCTTAAAATCGACAAATATAACGTATGAAGCATATGAAGATTAGATTAGCTAATACGAAATATGTAATATACAGGGAATTTTAAATATGCAGTGTACTGGTTGTTTCAAATATTTTTCTTGTCTATTTATTATTTATTTAATTTACGTACAAAATAAATCGGTGGGTTAAATTCGCAACTCGCAACTTTCCGACCATATACAGTACGATTTCCTAGACGATTGTAAAAGTAATTTTGATCGGAAAACGTTGATATCATTAACTTTCTTTGCAATTTCTACAGTCGAGAAATCCTACAAAATCATACTATATATGGTCGAAAGTTGTGCTGTGCAAATTTAACGCACCGGTTTTAAACGTCATCATTATGACGTTGCAATTACCAGACAAATAACCAAACACATTCAAAATTGAAACAACTAACGCCAGTCGAAAACGCTTTAAATAACTGCATCTGGAGTCGTGCAGACATCTCTATCTCTATATTATACTAAAGTTTTTATCATACGTTATTATAACTTATAACGAAAATATCGCTTTTCTGACGTTTCAAAAATAACAGTAAAATATTAATTCGTTACCCTGTCAACATCATCAATCATCACAGTCATGTTTGCGTTTGTAAGAATGAAATTATATTTTTTTACAAATAAATCGGTACGGGTTCGCACCGCACAACTTTCTGGCCACATCCTATACGATTTCGTAGAACTCGTCGACTGTAACAGTAATTTTGATCGGAAAGTGGAAGTGTGATTGATTAGGTTTTTATATCAATAAAATTCTGTACAATTTCGACTTTCCGCTCAAAATT
>JARJEB010031594.1:0-11397 GCA_030264535.1 Liometoxenus newtonarum
GATGTCAAATTTGTTAGCAAACTTGGTTTTTTCATGTTGGCACTAATATATACAAAATCAAAAAATAAAATCTTTTACTCCACCTTTTGCAAGGTAAAATGCTCTATTGACTGGCCTAATGGGTAATCATGCGATTCAACCAACAGGTGGTGGAATATGTTTAGAATAAGAATTAGTAGTAATAACTACGAATGACAAAAAAACACAATATCTTGTAACGTAAGCTTTACATTTCCACTCAATTTTTATAATTTATATGTTAATCCGTTTTCCCCATTTTCTTAATATTTGTTATCATACCTATACTAGTTCGGTGTGTAATACATATGTTTATTTATATATGTTGAACATTATTTAACTAAAACACTACACCACGTGTTCCTAACCTAGCATTCACTGCAGAATAAATTGGTTTCATCTCGTTTATTTGAAGTGATATTGCTCCCTAAATTTGATTAGATTTAAAAATGTATCTAGTTAACATCATATAACATCTCATAAAAATGTACCCCTTTTGCAAATTATTTCTCGCATTCTCCTAAGGATAAAGTGTTTTTTTTCTTTTAGTATATACAGATAAAAATGCTGTATTTGGCATACCACTAGAGAAGACGAAGCAAAGACATTCAGCAGAAATTATTATTAGAACACCTACAACACCAGCATAAAATTCCACGATTTCAAATACAATTGATCCATACTGAAATGCAAAAATTAACGTAAGTTATAATTTCAATAATTTCTTGGGTATATAATATAAAAGTCAGTAAGCAACAGCATATATTTACATGCCCATTATATGCGCGCTGATTAGTAAAAGCTTCATATTTTTATTTTCCGGTATACGGAAGTTATTGTAACGATAGTTCTCTTTGGTCAAAAATTATAAGTCGAGTTGATAACGCCTGTCTACGAATCTCGCATCCCTGAGTGTGTGTGCGTATGAACGCGCGCTCAGGTGTATTGTGTGTGCGCACATGTCCTACGAAAGCGTAGGGGATATGATCAGAAACTTGTCAGTGCGAATTTAACGCACCATTTCCTTTTATACGTAAAATAAATTTGAAAAGTCGGACAGTGCAAACCCGTTCCTCTTCACCTTTTTACTTTTAAAAAATACAAGACCTCACTAGAATATAAATCTGATTGAAACCAATAAGCAGAATACTGTTTATCGGAATTTCTCGCAAATTTCATATCGAACACACTGTACAAATTGCATTTGACAAATCCTGGATACATTATATTTTACACAACCCCGTTATTGAAAATTAATATCATCCTGTGTATTATCTATTTCGTTTATAACTAACCTTTATCTGCTTTCACTTGCTTCCCCAGATTAAATTTCGTCTGACAATTATGTGTGTGTTTGTGTGCGAGCGCGTGTGTGTGTGTATGTGTATGTGTATGTGTATGTGTATGTGTATGTGTATGTGTATGTGTGTGTGTTTCTGTGTGTAGGTTTAATAAATGTAGTCGAATATCATTTTTGTGTGTGAATGCGTTGCTTTATTTTACATTTAATTTACTTGTGCGACGAATGACTAGAGAATATGGTGTACAACAACATTTACATTTTATAAGTAGGTGTCGGTGTGACTCGAATTGCATTGACTAGATAATAGACTTGACTGCTCATTGAGAAGTATTGAGTGCTAGTAATTCTCGACAATCAGCCACCAGCAATAAATGCAATATGTTTAAAATTCTATTGTTAAATCATTTATTACCAAAAATAGCTTCATAAAAAAAGCAATAACAAAGTGTCCCATGGAACAATAAATTCTTACTACTTTTAGAATTAGGTATACCTAAGTAAAAGCACATATAAGCAATGGCTGGAACTGTATCTGGAGTCTGGACATAAGCTATGGCTGGATGTTTAATCCCGCCGGCACACCATCGAATCTATTTAGATAGCAAAACATTGTCAAGTCCAGTGTGATAATCAGAAACAACTGTCAGTGGCATTTAGTTTGTCGCATCATCGTTATTGAAAGGACGGGTGAAGGGTCGTATTTACATTTACCGAATTAAATGGCCAGAAGCGGGGTCGGAATGTTATTGTCGTGTTGTATTTCGTTTGCATATATCCTACTTACATGGATTATACAGAATGATCCAAAAAAATATTGTCTGTCTATATGAATTACTGCCTTCCCCCATATACCTTGTGAGTAACGAGTCGTACCTACTCATGTCCTATTCACATGGAGAGAAGGAGGCACTCTCATTGTGCTTTGACAACTCAATAGACAATTAAATTTTCACTGTCATTGCGCTTTTACTGCTTTAATTATAAAACTGACAGAAGACAAAACCTAAAATCGAAAGTTTTATGTAGTAGACCCCAGTCACGTGATCGCTCTATACCCCTCTCTTACAAAACGACTAGGTTCGTAAGTGCTCTCTCTACTGTCCATCCATGGACAGTCAACTAACTAGTTGGGTTCGTCCGGGCGAGAGTTTTCTTACACGGATTTCTTTTGCCTGGGAGCCGTGGTTGTTTGAGTTACTAACAAACTAATCAGGTCAGGACATGAATAAAAAGCTAAAATAGGTGGCATAGCTGTACCTTAAATGCTTCTCCATCAAATCTACAAAAATCTATAGATGTCATAAACTTTTGATCACACTGTATAGGAAAGTAGAATGTCACGTTGAATTCTCTAATTCCATTCCCTAACAATTCGTCCTTCTCTCGCAGCTATAAAGTCCTAGAACGCTTGTTGTCCTGCCCTACCCGTGTATATAACTTGTACTTCGGTTGTATGCACACACGGCACTCAAATTAGGACGTGTCGCGGAAACACCGAATTTGTTTACAGGGATGGAAAATCCACTGGCCTATAGTAGTACCCATTTCAACCATTATACTAGACAACAGCTTATTGTTCCATTATGTCGGCATTCTCACTAATCTACTCTCGAAATTCATTAACGAATGTGTGATGTATTCTTATTGTTTGTTTTAAAACGTATAAAATAATAAAACAACTCGAATTTTTTTTTAAATAAATTATCAAGTTCGAGTTAATGTCCCGACGCATTTTTGGATTTTAATCTTGAGACAGTTTGAAACTAAGAGTCAAAATGACCTTAGGTCAGGACGCGAATAATAATATAGTTCAACAATTAAATACTATATTTGTTTTTTTGCATATCCACTATGTTATGTACCTTTTATGCAACAGTATTTGTGCTAGCGCAGTTGCACAAGACGATCTAATGATGCGATCTAAAAAAGTGTTACATTTTTTTCATTAAATAATAGTGTTTCTACGTCCGTCTCATTCTTTCTCGTAATAGGTTCAATTCAATAATAGACAATTGTTGTTTGGGTTGCATACGTGCTTGTCAATGTGTAATTTGCTGTTTGACGTAAAATTGGCTGGCATATTGTCTCTAAAATATGATTGCTATAAAATATAAAATATAAACTATGCCCACATGGAATAATAACTATACCCACATGGAATAATAACTAAAATAGTGTTTACAAGCCTTTGTGTAAGGGTGAGTCTTATTCGCTGGTTTTATTGGTCGCACTCGCTTAGCTCGTGCTCGCAAAACACTCGCTCATAAGATCAGATATTTTATTTTATTATTAATCACTGTTAATTTCTAGAAAAAGTAATTTTTACTTCATTTGTGTGCTTTATTCTGTTCATATTTGTGGTATTTCGGTATTTACGACTTTTCTCAGTGTTGAGCGACGATTTTGTGGTAAACTTTGTTAGAAAGTTAGAAAGCCATAAAGGTTATCCGCACAAACGGCGTAAAAACAAGCGGATTCACTGCTTTCGTCGTAACTCTTTTGCATTATTACAGTAAGTGTTGCAACTGAAGAAGAAATGTGTTTTTAACTTAAATATAATACGAATAATATATAAAATTTAAAACGGTAAGAAATTATTTCTTTTGAGAATGGTACCTACCAACTTCTCCGTTTTCACCTTTTCCGTTGGACTTGCTTTTCTGGTCTTCGGTCTCGTTTTCCCTTATAAAAAGTCTTATCGTCCTTTTTCATGGCTCACCTCACAACTGGTTACATGAAGAAGTAATTCGAATTTCTCCATACCTACAAGTTTGCAGTTTCTATAAGTATAAGTATTTTCTCTTTTTCCGGTTAGAAGTTTCTTGAAATACTTTAATACTAAAATCTTCAGACAACAATTTTATCATTTTTCCTTTAGCAATCCTTAATTTAAGCACTCTGCAACGGGTTTATTTTATGTCTGAATGCATCTGAGCTTTTCTTTTTTATATGCCATTTCAAGAAAAATAATTACAAAATGTAAACGTCAAATGCATGAAGAAATTAAATGTGCTTGAATTTTTGTTTGTAGAAGGAAATTATATATTTGATCCTTGAGTTACTTGAGTACTTATTTACTTTTTAGTAAATTGAAGTTTATTAAGTATTAATAAAACTATTAGGAATTATTAATGTAGTTTTAGTATTTCTAAAATATTCAAAAGTCCCTTACTTGCAAAATTATCCAGTAGTGAAAAACGTTCTTCTTTTTTCACAAAATAACGCCTTCAAAGTAGTCTCAGCCAAATGGAAATGGAACTCCAATTGCATTATGCCAAGATTTTTCCCGATTTTACTCCCAAGCATCTTCCTGAAACAATTGCTAAAAAACTAGAATAAGAGAACGAAAGACAAGGAATGAATCACGACGTGTGCACAAGCCGAGTTTTTCGTGTAATTATTCTAACATCCCTTCGACTAGTTGAATTATTAATGCTCTTTCGCCGGTCGCCGTCGGTTAACATTGGAGGGATGCAATGACTGAGTGAGGAAATTCAAGGACGAGTCTTCCATTCTAAGCGACACGTAGTATGTTTGTAGTAAAATGTTGTTGTTGGAGGACTCTGGGCAGTGCCGGATTTTGGTCTAGGCCAACTATGCCCTTGTTTAGGGCGGCACTTTGAGTGTGGCGGCAGATTTTCGCGTATGAAATTGAAAAATATGTTTAGGGCCTAGGGCGGTACTAATACTAAATCCGGCCCTGCACAGGACTCTATAAAAGTAGTTGTTTGAATATGACTCAATGGCTGGTAGTAGTAGTGGTAGTAGTAGTAAAGCGACGACTCACTCGGCCCGAAACTTTTAGTGTGGGGTAATTAAAGTCACATCTAAACAAACTTATGGTTGTGTTATATATCTGCGTTCTACCGCAATAGAACAACAAGGATTCGCTTACAAATTCCATGCATGTTTTTGAATATGAACGTGTTTAAATCTGAATTAAGTTCATTAATGTACAAAAAGCCAAAATTAAGTTGAGCTTTTCAAAAAGAAATGAAAAATGAGTTATTTATGCTTTCAATATCTTTCCTAGCAGAGGCATAGACACGATCCAACAACATCTTGTGGTAATTGTCAAACAAATTTTTAATTCAATTTTAATGTTTAGGTAATATATGCAACCAGATTTACAAATATACTAATTGTTTGCACTAGGAGGTAGAAAGTGCTATTTTGTGTAATTATAAAAAGTTTAATATTTATTTGGAGTAAAAGTTGTTTTGTTTCAAGGTTCAATAATTTTTCATAATTCATAATTTTTTCGAATTAATTCTAGACTCACCGATTTTTTTATTTATTTTTTTACCAAATCTAAGGATTTGGGTCCGAAACACGCTATAAAAACGATTTTTTAGGAATTTTTTCGAATGAATTCTAAAGTCACAAATTTTTTTTAAAATCTAGAAAAGTCGTTTTTGAGCGATTTGGACTCGAAAAAACGCTAAAAAACGATTTTTTCGAATTTTTTCGAAACAATTCATTGATAGATTCTAACTGTTATCCATTTCAAATTCATGGCATCAGGACTAGGATAGGGACTATGACAAGGACAGGGACAGATTTATGTTTAACTATTTCGGGCAATAAATAACATGTTCTTTAGATTCAATCCATACCTAAAATTACCTACCACTAAACATTGGTATAACCGTGCATGTACGAGAAAGATAGCAACTAGGAGCTAAAATTTGGGGTGGAATCGCATTTAAGGGAAATGGAAACGAAGGTTTGTTGCATAAGTGGATACGTCAAACAGGACCACAGCTTTATGTTTAATACTGATAAAGTGGTAAAAATAATTAGGTAAATTAAGGATCTCATTTGCTTAGTCGCCGACTTTGAAAGTTGTGTGGGTTGCTACCCTCAACTCGGCACGGCGCCTATACCATTTGTATAACTATCAAATTCTCATGGGAATTTTACCGGAATGAAGAATAAGATACACTTATTTAATTTCAACAAATTTGGGGAATTAAAATCAAAAAATTTTACTTTCCGAGTTACGAAAGTACTTACCTATAGTAAGGAAAGGTAAGCGATCGGTCAAAATAACGAAGTAATTGGTCCAAATTCGCATTTGAAATAAATCAACTTTCCAACCTTAAGCACAAGATCGTAGAATTAATTCTGATCGGAAAGTAGAAATTGTACAGAAATTTAGTAATATCAAATATTATATAGAATTACTTCTACGATCGACGATTTCTACGAAATTGTAGTGGATACGTTCGGAAAGTTGTGCGGTGCGACTTTAACGCACCGATTTCTTTACTACTCTTGTAACTAATACCCAATTGTATTGAGTAAATGTTGCATTCACAAAATGTCGAAGTCATTAATCTAAATCGGTCTACATTGGTGCATTGAGCCATCGGCGTGATAAAACGAAAAAATATAAAATAAAATTGCTTTGAGGCATACTCAAAGAAGTGAGACGTGAAAGTGACGGAATACAGGGGATAAGAAATAAGGAGGGATAAACGTTCAGTAACTGGATTCAATTCATCTTGACTATACCTCCCATCTTATATACTCTTACTTACTATATATACTAGCACTAGCACTAGCAACATTTACGACTTACAGACATTCGGGGCAAAGATAAATATAAAATTTCATTGTTCCATAAATTAAATGTTAGATATTATTTATCTCTATAGCTACTGAAAGAATGAATAATTTCTTGCTTTGTGACAATGACAGCAGGAAATTAATTAGTTTTCTGATTTGGTTGATGAAGAACAGGGAGTCGTCGATTCTCATTAAAAAGGCGATATATTATCGCATTTATCAGTAAGAATTCAGTTTCAATCTTACTTTAAATTTCATTTTTTCTAATACAGGTGGTTCTCAAAGTCATGGGTGGGTCGCATGCCGATTTTGGGTGGGTCGCAGACCAAAAGCAGCTAAATTATAAAGTTTGAGCAAATGCGGTTAGTTTTTATTTTTTTCTAAATCAAAAAAAAAATAGATCTTATCTGTATATATTTTGAGCGATCCAAGACAATAAATCTTCACATATGCAAGTTTATCACTGATATAAAAGTAAATTTTTTTACAGATTCCCTCTCCGGATACATTGTCGATTTGAGCTACCATAAATATTTAAGAACTTTTTGGGAAGGCCTTGCCGGATCATCCGGTTGATGGTACCGATATAAATATTTTACGACAGATAAAACTCTTTGTTTTCATTAATGAATTTGTTCTTGTTTTCCTTTCTTTATTTATATGTGGATAAATCCACAACCATCCTCAACTTCATCGCCGCAAATACTAAGCAAAAAAAAAGACTACTGTTAGAATGAATTCCTAACCGTTGGTTTTCTTAATTTACCAACAACTTAGCGAAACGTCCGATTGAATCGATTTCCATAAATTATTGCCTAGTTCTTCCGAAGTCATCGACATGGTGTATCAATGTTCGCAACAGAACACGGGAAACAGGAACACATTTTGTTGAGTCGTTTGGCATTCGCCTTCATTACGACCAGTTCGTTCACTTCCACCCTATTAAATCCGGCATAGGTTCATATACGCGGGGGTGATATTTATCTCTTTTCATCAAGCAAAGAACCATCGAAGGAAAGCTCTAACATGATAGGAACGAGACGACCATTAAGCACAAAACACTCGTCTACTTGCGAATAAACACAGATGAACAACTAGATGGCAAACATTCTCGTCTCGAATATACAAAGATGTTTTTCATCTTTGTGGATTGGCTTCGCTTGGAGCGTCAATGATGTAGGCCCACAGGGTGTATTATACACCTCGACATTAAAAAACAATTAGGCATTTATTGAAATATTTAGGTACACGCAAACATTGCACAAAGGGACATTGTGCGGATAACCACAGGAGGGTCGTCTGTTTCTACTAAGGAGCTGTTCAAAACTTTATGATAATGATGGAAGTTGCTGAATAGGGTTTGGTACGGTAGAGTGATACAAAAAAGTTTACGATTAACATCGTCATCGCTATCCCTATCCTTGAATAATATAAGATAAGAGACATGAAGATATGGTTTTTGAATAAGCCTGTGTCTCTGGATTTTGTGACCTTTGTTTTCATAGGCTGTTTCTTTGTTTTCGTAAATTATGGAAAGCGAATTTTCGTAAAGAGAAAGAGTTCTTTCAAAAACGAATATGAAGTAAGAAAAACCGAGTTTTTTGCGTTATTTAATTCACCTCCTCCGGAATATAACTGACTGCAGCCACTTTAATATAACATAAAGAAAAACTTATAATCTACTCGGAACATTCTTCGTAAAGCTAATTTGAAACTTCGCTACATCGCTACCAGTTTTACTGTGGCTACATAAATCGACGGTACTTCTCAACTCGAAGAGTTGGCCCGAACAATCCTCTATTTTCAAAACTTCAAATAGATATTTTCACGTCTAGAGGAACCTTTACAAAGTTATTTAATAGCGTTTTCCATTTATTACACTCGTGTTACACGGGAAGCGTCTATCAGCTGTTTGATAAAAGTGCAAGTGTGGTCCAAAGTAAATGGAACAAGCCTTTTATTTCTAGTGCTGTGTTTCCTCCACGACCTGCTCGAGACGGTGTGAAACCACACCCGGTGTTAAATGAAAAATGACGAGAGGATCAGTGGCGGATACACTGATTTATAAATGAACCAGTCTAATAAATGGAAAACGCTATTAATTTATAAAGCAACTGAGCAATTGATGGTCACTTTTTAGTTCCAAAAAACTAGACATGTTAGCAATTTGAACATACCTGTATACTTATTCCGAAATAGACATTCTCCAAATTTGAAGTTTTTACGAAAAATATTAATAATATTATTAAAATTGTCAAATCTTATACAAAAACTTCAAAGACTCTTGACCACAGAAGCGACACTGTGTCTTTTATATTGAATTTCGACAGGCCTTATTTGTTGACCTTAGGCGTGTCAACTGTCAACAATGTTGTGCGGAGGTTGCAATTTGCGGGAAATTTGAATTTACCTCACAATGCATATAGCAAATTCAAATTTCCCGCAAATTCCAACCTCCACACAACATGGCTGACGCTTCTGTTAGGTTATGTTATTCTGTGACCTGACCTCAGTTGTAAAGGTTATTTTCGAGTTGAACGCATGGCAATAGGCATCTCAGAACAGCTTCATTTCACTTCCTCCACATTATTGAATTATTACTCATCATCAGGCCATATATCAAAGGTCTCCCTCGCAAATGACACCGACAGAGTTCAGGAAATCCTACTCTTCTTACTGCTTTTTTGCTTTGTTGAAGTTGGTACTCACTGATAATTGACAGCTATTCCTCTTTCATATACCGACTTGACTTATGCTGCGATTCTGGGACCATACCATGTAGGTATCTGTATTTTCCACTTGGAGTATAAAAAAACGTCAAGAACGAAGGATGCGCATAGAAAAAAAAATCCGCATCCCTTCTTTACTTTAATCTTTTTACCTACGCGTTGTAAACGTGTGCATGCTTTCATTCGGCGAGGACGAGGATGGCACAAGGTTGGTCGGTTCCAGAACTTATTAAAACGACGTAGTTTTCCTCGAGGACTCATAAATCTCAACTACGCACACTAAATTAACTCCGGGTGCTCTTCGCCAAAAAAAAAAAAAAAACAAAACACCACGGGTCCGTACTATACCAGGCGGAGGCGGTAGTACTACAAAACATCAACAAAACACTGCGCTTCCAACATATTTCGATATTAAAAATGTATTCACTCGTTAAAAACGAAAAACTTTTAAAGAACATCATATCCCGATCAGTGGCTTTTCATGCTCTTATAATTTCAACCTGGGGGGCTTTAGGATGAGAATAAACTGTTTTTTGTTATTGAATCAGGAAAAGATTGAGCAAAGGTTAACATGCGAGAAGGCAAAGTGGATTAGATAATTTAATTAGTGTTATGTTATTAATTAATTTCATGGACTTACTGCACTATCATTTTTTCTGCTTTTAAATTTATTTCAATTCTAGCAATTAAAACAGCGGCGCTGAAAACGAGTCTTTACGTTGTTCACATGCGCTCACATAATGAAACTGGTAAAGTCAATCGAAAATGCTGAAGTTAGCAAATTTAGATGTTTTTAACCTCACCTAGTTACAATCGACCATCAAGTTGACAAGCGCCTGGATGTATTCAACCAGATGAGCTCACTTGTTCTATGGGTTTTTATTGCAGATAACTTGCTTTCTTTGAGTCTATAAAATTATAATATAATGTGGTCTTAGAAAAAGTATAGTACGTAATACGAGTGGAAAGATGTAATTGCGCACTCGCGGATTATTAAACTCGCTGCTACGCGGTAATTTTTCCGCTTCGTGCGCAATAAGCAATTTTCCACTCTAACTACGTAATATACTATTATTAATTTATTCGGCACCTGATTGCGTCGTTTCGTTATATATCTATACCTATATTTCAGAACATTGTCGTTAATTTTATAATGAAGTAAGTTTATGTAAATAAAATATAGGTTATTAGCGATCCATTAATAATTCGTTAATGAGTTGGTAAGCAAAAGTTTCAAAAGTTTTCAATGAATTTGTTTCAATCAACGTCGCAACTCCGAAATTTCATCAGTAGCAATAATATGTTTATGTCAAAGGAAATAACTAAAGTGAATAATAATTAATTTCCATACGTCAAAGCACGAATAATATTTCAATATATTATTCACTCAAGACTCAAAATAAATTCTAATAAATATATTAGTTAATTTGTTCGCTCAAAATTTGTCGAAGCAAGAAATAACAAATAGCCAAGAAATTTACATATTGAAAATAAATTAGTCCTGCTTATTATTAAAAATTTGAAGTTAATAGTTTAAAACAAAATAAATTCTTTGATTTTAAACAACAATTTTAATTTTACTTTTCAATTAAATATTAGATACTATTTTAATACTAACCTTATAGGTGCGGACCATTTTGTCGAAAAAGTACCTGACCCTCCAATGATTTATAACTTCCATTGAAGTTCATTTACAATGGAAACATGATTTTCTCAAGTACCAAAAACCACAAAATGCCTCCATAAATTATAAAATTTGTTGAGATTCGTACTTGT
>JARJEB010031610.1:0-11949 GCA_030264535.1 Liometoxenus newtonarum
TTAATCTAATGAATCTAACAAAACCAACACAACAAAGAAAACACGTGGAGGCAGGAGGAGTCTGCCTGCGCAGACATGTAATTCGCAACTGACTCAAAAAGTCTAGGTAGGTTTCAGGCAGCGCAGGCACACTCCTCCTGCCTCCACGTGTTTTCTTTGTTGTGTTGGTTTTATTAGATTCATTAGATTCTCTCTTGCCCAAAACCGTTAAAACTAAAATTCATCGAAGGTGATGTTTCGCCAGAACTGTAAAAATGCCAAAGCGACACTGCAGCGTCGACTAGTAGCAAAAATCATGACGACAAAGGGTATTGAAACTTTTAGTTTACAGGCACTTGCCAGTCTTCTTCTATTATTCAGTCAACACTTATACGATGGTTGATAAGCAAACAATTCAAATGAGTTTCATCTTTTATTTTTTCCCTCTTTTGTATTTTCCTTTATACATATATAGTTCGCTTTATATCTGCTGTGTTCCGTCTTTGGTTCATATTTGAGCGATTGATAAATTGTGAAATATAGAACGTCGTGATAAACACAAAAGTAATTATCATTACATTTTTTTATTATTTACCAACGAATCTATCAACGGCTCGTTAAAATATTTCGACGACTTGTTCGATTAATTTTTTGCTAAAGATATTTATTATTTATTCAAAAGAGTATTTTTCAATATGTTCATTAATTTAATGAATCGGTCTGTGGTTTCGTAACAATGGGCTCTAGTGTTACGAAACTCGCAAGACGATGTCGGAATGTATTGTTTTTCCTTTTATTTCTATCAATAATTTTAATTACTTTTCATGAGATTCGGTTGAAAATTCGCTACCAAGTATTGCAGAAAACTATTATTTTTACCATACGCATCTATTCGTTAAAATTTTCAGTAACACTCAGTGTTGTTCAGGTTTATCGTCCATTTATTTGTAATTACTTTGTTAGTCTATATGCTTGAAAGAAAAAAACGATATAAATTTTGTTATTCTACCATTTAAATAGTGGCTATATTTGCAATTATAATATATTTTCGTCAATTAATTCGTAATTATCACTTATTATGTACACAATTTTAAAATTTAAAACGTAAAATTTTAATTACCTCTATTCATTATAATTATTATGAATTAACATTTTACGTTTAAACTATTTTATTTATTTATCAATGACCAGATTAGTGTACCTACTAATCGATCACGTAGATTTTCGATTCAGTCTTAAGAACTAAACAAGTTTCTAATTTATTAGTATTCAGTAGACTTAGATTTTTAGACGGGAAATCGTGGTTTTAGTTGCCGACGGATCGATCATATAAATATTAATAGATTTTCGATTTTCTTTTCATCAAGATTCCTGCATATACAATATGCAAAGGTCCAGCAATTTAATTACATGAAGAATATAATTTCGTATTCATCCTCACAAATCTTTTTAAGTGCCATTTTGTGAACTTTAACCTTTAAGTCCTAACAATTTCTTAAAAGCTCTCCTAAAGTCCAAGTTGAAAATCGTATATATTATCGGATTGAGTGCGGAATTGATATATCCGAGCCACGTAATAAAATTTATGAGACGATTTGATGGGCAACAGGAAGGACAAAACGGTTTGATTACGTACATCAGGAAGAATGGCAACCAACAAACAACAAACACACCCATAATTATGCCCAACGTCCGCGCCGCACGACGTTCTTTAGACAACGAAATGCGTTGTTTCTCTTCAATAAACTGATACACAATACCAGGTTTCTTAGGTTCTTGTATCTTAACAGTTTTGATTTGTGGTAGTTCGACGACTGTAGCAGTAATTGTGTTTGTGGTTAAGGTAGTTGTCGGTTCTGCCGCAATTTGTAGGTCTGTTTGTTTTTGATCCTCAGATGTGCAAGCTGGTACTGAATTCTTTCTGTGAGAACTTGATGAACCTTCAGCGTTATCAGTAAATGAGTCTTCACGCACTAGCATTGGCTTTAAATATGCTGACTTTTCATTACTCTCGATATGTTTCTTGTTCTTTTTGGATTTCTTACCTTTCTTTAATGCTTTAGTTTTACCATTTGACTCGACCGGATTCTCGTTGTGATTCGTTTCACTACTGACCGACTCACGATCGTGATCATTATTCTTACTGCTGTCATTGGTAGCTGTTTTATTCCTAGATAGAATTGCACCGATTTTCGAAGCTTGAGCACGTTCACGTAGTCGTCGTCTGGTGGCGATGAATATTTCGACGTAAACGATTGTCATTATTAGCAGTGGAATGAAGAATGATCCCAACGAGGAATAAACGACGTATCCTTGGCGTTCGGTCAAGCGACAAATGCTTTGAATCTCAAACTCCTCAGGTGGTGGCCAATCGTTCCAGCCGATCAACGGTGGCGAGCTGATAATCAAGGACAGTACCCAGACACCACCGATCATTAATAGCACCCGTTTGAGCGTTCGCTTTTGTGCGTAATTAATAGGATCCGTAATCGCCCAGAAGCGATCCAACGCAATTGCACACAGATTCAGAATAGACGCCGTACAGCACATGACATCTGACGTCACCCACATCTTGCAAACGTGTATGCCGAATATCCATTTGCCTAAGATCGAGTATGCGACATTGAGTGGAAGGACGAGTATCGCCACAGTTAGGTCAGCAACAGCCAATGAGACGATGAAGAAATTCTGGACGATGCGAAGCGGCTTGTGGGTGAACACGCTTAGGATGACTAAAATGTTGCCTATCACAGTGAAGATGATGATAAGGGTTAATGTGAATATGGTGAGGAGAGCCTCCCATTCCGGCACTGCGGTCGTAAAACCGAGGCTGTTGTTGTAAACGAATTGTTCTTCTTCCGGACAACTGCTATTTTGATCTGCCATGTTTTCGGGATTAGTCGGCTCGTGTGTCTTGAGGACTTGCAGTGCCAGTGAAGGGTTTTCTGTAATCATACAACAGAAACGATTATAGACAACAACGAGATAGTACTTTTTGTAAGCAACAACTGAACGAAAACTACAAGCAATGACGCATCAAGCTTAAATCCGTCTGCGAATTGACACAAAATGCAGCAAAGAAATTGAAGCACAAAAGCAATTTTCCTGCAGCAGCAGTCCAACTGGAAAATAAACCAGACGATAAATGCTTCAATGGATAGAACAGACAAACGGAATAGAAATAACTACAAAAACAAATTGCAATTATCAAACCGCTTCCGCTACGTCTACGTTTTGCACTCACAAGCAAACACTAACTTTACTAAATACAAAAGCATCAAAGGCAGCCCAGCCACCTAACGAAAAAGGTTTCTTTGTATACGATGTATAAAAAAAACATATATGTTCAATGATGGTGATCAACAAAAAACCATCACATATGTTAAAATAGAAACTTTTCTCATTTTCCCATGTAGGTATTCTTGGTTGATACTAATTTTCTTTTCTTTAGTTTTTACTTCTCCTGCTCGTGCCAGATCTAGTCTGATGGCAATAAATAGATATAAGCAAACAATATTTTTCATACAGACTGTTGTTGAGATTTTCCATGTGAGAAGAAAGGTTTGACGTTTACTTGACCTTCCCAATAAACAGCTGATCGATATAAACATGGCGGAAAAAACATACTTAAGCCTCGGCCTCAAGCACATCAAGGGTCATACCGCTCATTCGGCCTCGGATTCGGCTCAACTTGCAAGACAGTCAAGTTCCGCATGAAAGCATAACCTTTAAAATAAGCTCTGAACTTATTTTTGCGTTTTCCTCTCAGTTTTCCTTAACTTTTTCTGGAATGTCGAAGACGAAATGCAATGCAAGTTGAGCCGAATGAGAAAAGAGCATCGAATGTGCTTGAGGTGTATGTTTTTTCCGCCATCTTTATCCCGATCAGCTGATTAAAATTAGCTCCGTGACGTAGGCATGACGTAACGTGGAACATCTGGATACTTAACAATTGCAAGAAGTTGCCTAGATAACAGGAAGAAAATTGCAACTGAAGGGAATTCACTCGTAAACAACATCAATGTCAATTTCAGGAACGTCTGGTAAGTGAATGTTGAATTTATTATATATTTACCACATTGTATGATAAATCAGTTATAATATGGATTAAGTTTGGCAAAGAAGATTAAGCTAAATGCACAAATGCAATACTTCTTTGTTAGCCTGGCTGAACAAGATTTAACAACTATATAGTTGAGTGATTACTATTACTACTTTGGTATTTTATATATTTGATGTTTTCCTATTTGAATTTAGTTCAAAGTTCAAACGCCACTGCATGTGTAAAGGTACAAGTTTGCACCTACAGATTTAGTAAATGTTTTCTTGCACTTGGATATTGACGTTAAGGTATAAAGTGAAACTTCTGAAATGCAAATATTGTAAATTGGAATGTTTGTGACAAATTCTAGGAGAAATAGAACGAAAGACGATGTACTCGTAAGTAAAGTGCCATGCACCAAGTAAGCTTCAAAGTTTTTCCAAGTGTTAGTCAACAAACCATATAATCGCAACCTGCACACAGATTTTGGCGTTTTGGTGTATTGCTGACTCGGGAAACGCGTTTTTCCTCTAGAGTACATCCGTACATGTAATGCACAATCACATTATTGCGACAACAACAACTGAAGGCAAAGACTACGAAAACATGAATAGAAACACAAAATAGCACAGGAAGGAGGTCACAAAAAAGAAAATAAATATTACAAAAACTTGTACACTTATAACTTTTAATGGAGTCGTTTGCTCTGTATAACTGTAAGAAAAATTCGTGGAGAAACTTAAATTAATCTAATACAACGAAATAAAAATGTTCGGTAGAGGGATTCTTTTTTTGGTCGTGACAGGAAATTTTATGGACGAGTTGTTGAATTTAATAATCATTGAAAAGGAATGTTTTTCGAATCTCTTGCTTTCTATGTAAAATTTATCAAATTGAAATTTTGTAAATCTAATATTTGTTCGCAATTTTATCGCAATGGTCTCTATTTTCAGTATAATTTGCGAAGTGGTAAATTTTAATGGCAATCGAGATCGTTTCGAATCTTCAGCGAAACCTGTTTCGAGTTCAATTGTTTCATATTATACGACAAGGCACCTTACTGTGAATATCCAATAATATTTAGGTACAATTCACAGTTGTTAATAAAATAAAATCGGAATATATAAACTTGGCGTTTCCATTAAATCTTTAAAGCATTCACAAAAAATCGTAATAATTCTAAAATATGAAATTTTTTCTCTGTTAATTTAGGAACACATTTCTCCATATTTTGACCTGTCGACCAACCAATCCCTATGCAGAAACACCCGTTGACAAATTGATTAGTGGTTAACGAAGGTATATCGAAGCTATTGGAATTTGAGGGTTAGCAATTTAACTTGCGGTTCTGTGCACATCGAATAATTTGGATTTTTCCTCATGTGAATGAAAATGTTCAAAACAACTTAATGGTGTTTGTGCAATAATAACTTGTTTCTCTTCAACAAATTAAAAATTATAATTTAAGTATTTATTCATTCATTTTTTTAGAAAATGCACAAAATGTCGACTTTAATAAATATTTGCGTGAAAACATTACTTTCCTACTTTTTACTTCAGTTAAATGGGCAAAAAATGCTTTCATGCAGTTTTTTGTTACTTTTAAATCAATTGGGTGGAGGAACGGCACACCGGAACAACTTTCTGACTGTGCTAGTGAGTGTTAAGCAAAATGTGTTCGGGTTCGGCGAGTAAAAATTGTAGAAAAATCAAGAGATATCTATAGTTTCCGAACAAATGTCTTAAAAATTTCTAAGAACCTTGTGAATGATATAATTAACCTGGAGTGAGTATATTAATTATGAGTAAACCCTTTCAAGTCATGTGTATGATGTCCTTACCTATTAAAGTACGAGTGCTTCGTAAAGTTAGCAAGCAGTCCTGAAACGACCCATCTGCAAAGGATGATTCACAAATGACGTAAAACAGAGTTTACCGTATTTGGTACTAGGCTGCTTAATTAACAAAACGGTAAGTAACCCGGCAGTGATTGCAAATACATCAATATAGAAAACATGGAACAAGAACGTGAAGAGAATCTCAGGCAGGAGCAGCAATGCGACTAAGGAGAAAAAAATGAAGCAAATCTGATCAGGTTTAATTAAAGCCTCTGCATCTGCAAGGAAGCAAAGAACTTGAAAATTTACAGCGTATTTAGCAATGTGCATCGGTAGTTAATCGGAAGCGCTCCTCTAATTAAATATTTTACTTACCTTTTATTCCGTTACATTCTGACTACATCGTTCCAGTTTGCAGGTCCTTACAATGCAAATGCTCCTTTTGTCCATTATAGCTGACAGAGTGAAGTCTGCCCTCTGATTAACTACGGCATTATTACATTGGAATTCCGTCAAAGGGAGAATGAAGTTGGCGAAGCTGACGCAACTGGAAGAAGAAAATCTACTATTAATACGAACGAATAAATTCACCTAAAATTTTAAATTTGATAAATTACTGTTGAAAGTACGCTACTAACATTTGTAAATAAATTTTAATAATTCCCCATTTCTAGTTATCACATTGTTATGCTATCCTAACATAATCCTAAAACACGATAAAGGACTCTTTTATGTGTCAGAGGATTCGCCAGAGGACTGCTCCTTGCTCAAAACCTAAAGGGGATGAAAAGGTGATGGACGAGGATGGGGTGCACTGTGCGCCAGTAACCCAATATTACAATTCTGTCATAACACATTTATACGCTCCCAAAGTTAACTTTCTCTTTAAATGTGCATTAAAGAGGTTTATTTCTGACTTCATTATTTTAGAATTTTTCCTTTTAAGTCTTATTTTAATGGAGAATTTGAGTACTCAATGCCTTAGAGAAAAAGTATAAATTTAGCAACAACGAGTGGACAGAAAGATCGAAATATAACAAGCCCATTGAGTAAAGAAATTTGATCCAGGGAAGAAAAACAAGTTTGTTATCGAACACAATGCGATGTGGGTACTTGCAATGACTTCTTTAGTGGTATTTTCTCAAAAATGTTAAATATTTATGTATAATTTTCAGTTGTTCAAAACTGCTACGTTCAATGTCGCACTGTTGCGTATAAAAATATTAAGAGGGCGCTTAAAATATGTAGATTCCTGTAATTTTTTAATTTGATCTTCTAAAATTGCAGAAATCTACATGTTTTAAGCGCCGTTTTAACTTTCCATTACGTCTCAGCTGGAATTAATGCTCGACTTGAAAATGTTGAAGAAATTCTTTTATAAAATTTACAATTAATCGCTGATTCTGCAATCATCGGTTATTCATTTATTGTATTTTCGAAGTGCCATAGGAATTTCCGCAACTGAATTATTTTAATTTCAACGTTACAAAATCAGAACTACCAACTGCGCCAATTATTACCACCGCAGAATTTTAATTATATGCAGCAAACTATAATCGCACTTTAAAAATTGTAATTGAAATTTATGGTGCACTCCATCGTACGCGATTATAAAATCCAAATTAGTTTTAATAGTGCGCTCAGTATGCATGACCTCTACAATTTCGGAATGCTTTCAATAGTAGTATTTGCATTCCGGAAACATACCCATCCACAATATGTATTCGCATATTATAATTTTCATTTTTATTCTTCCACCACCTCTCGTATGACATTAACGCAGAGTGCGGCATAGAATGTATGAAATAGTTGATTATTAAATGTGCGCTTTCGCACATTCTACATGTTCAACGTGTGGCACCAATAGGTACATATTTCTATTTCTGAATATGTCGCATTCGACAATGTTTCGTTATTCACTGTTCAGTCGTATATATAGTAGTACATTGTTTGAGGGGAGGTGTTGTTGAGAACCGAGAAATTTCCGATTAAAATTGCATGCTGAACATTCATTTTCCGCGCGTCCGTTGAGTACATACCATTTTTTTTACTTTCCAACCTTACTGAAGGTATGGTAAGGAAAGATATGTATTCGGTCAAAAAAATCAAGTCCGGTCAAAGGATCTCCAGAAATCGCGCATGCCTGAGTCCGAAAAAAAGATTTTTTGAGTGATATGAACAAAATTCCGGGCCAACCAAGTAACATATCAGAAATAAATAAAACAGGTGGGTAAAGTCAAAATGTCAAAATATTAATTTGCATATATAACTGGAAATTACCACTTTCCGATCAAAATTAGTGTTATACGATCGATGAGATCTAAGAAATCGTAATGTAACCGATCGGAAAGTTGTATGGTGCGAATGTATCGCACCAATTTTTTGTAAGTCCACTCAACTTCTACCAGGTCAAAAGCACTACCAACTGGTATTACAACTATTCCAGGCTAGCATTTTAATGCTGGCACATGTTTAGAAAACATGCAAAAAGGCATTTTGCAATTGTCCACAAGCACAAAGGAACACATGATGGTTGGAATGTTATGAGCCGCGACTCAGCTCCATTCGACTCGTTTGCTGATATTCAGATTCAATGGCTACAGAGTATACTAACAGCTCATTTCATTGTTATGGATACTTTTGGTATATTCATAATCCCCGAATTGCAACTGCATAATGAATTTAAACCACAGTCAACTCAACTCTAATGAAACTTTATGCAATTATGTAAATAAGCAACACTGAGAGAATGCTAAGTTCAAAATGTTCTTACTGACTTACTTTGATATAAATAGTTTGAAAGGATGTAAATACTAAAAAAATGAGAAAAATATGCAAAAAATGTGGTTGTATTGTAGTTGTCATTTTGTTGTTGTAATTCGCATTTCGTTCAAATGTTGACCCGAAAAATCAGAACAAACACAAGACTCAAAGAAGTTTTTATTTGCTACAACCGTACATAAATTATATTTCTGTGGATGATGCATTGCATGTTGCATGTGTAACGTCAGTTGGTCGACAAAATTATACAAGAAAAATGCAGGACCAAAGGACAACTCGCGAACGAAACGTATTGGGTTGGGGGCACAGCCATTGTGAGTTGTAGAAATAGGAATTTCCTATTCTTCTCCTTTCCTATTAGGAAAACCGAAAGGAGAAGAATAAAACTGGCAGAAAGATTAACAGAAAGCCGTTTGAGATTTGGTGGTTCATAGAATGTTGAACTTAGTATATTGGGCTCAGGACCATGACTATATGTGTAGATAATATCGGCGGTTTGGCATCTAGCTTTCCCGAGTGACAAAAATGCCAATAAAAACGAATGCGCTCCTTGAGTTTCATGCCGGTTGGCTGATTTTCTGTATGGGCACTAATACTCGGATTAGGAGTGCATCCATTGTATTAGGGCAGCGCATCAAACCTAAGGAAACTCTACAGGACTACGTTCACAAACGAAGAGGGAATGAAATGTCACGTCAGCCGGTCAGCCACGTGAGATCACATTGCTCGCACTTTGTGAACTACTCTGCCTGCCAAGATAGCTGATTGGCTCGCCAGTCTCTCTATCTCACTCTTTTTTATCATATTCTCACTTTACTGCCACCGATTTATACCCGAGCGCTACAGTAATCACTCCGAATGCACTGTATGACGTCAATCCTCTAACACCATTACTCATCATTTATGAACGTAGTCCTGAACTGGTTCAAATATTGAAAAGTTTGTTTGATGTAAGGAAATTGAGCTGATATTTTATGAAACAACATCAACATTAAAGCCCGAGCAGAATTTTGTAGCTCGGGCTACATTTATTTTAGTCAAGAATCTCGTTTTCTTACTAAGCCGTGCCTCGGTACAGGAAGTGGAAAGAAAATGGGACTTTATCTGCACGTATATCGTACTATCGTATTAAATCGTAACGTATTGCATAATATAGATAGAAATAGAGACTATACAATACCATAGTCGATATCTCTATAAAGAGTAGTTTGTCGTTACTTCTACATTATGTGAGTCTGAAGAGTTTTGAGTTTGTTGGGGGTAGGATAAGTAGTCTATGCGGTTGTCTGAACACTATATACTTATAGTGATTGAGAGGTTGGTTCTGCGAGTGGTTGTCTTGGTTTAGTTCGTGAAAAGTGAAAACCGTCGTCTCTGCAAGTACCTTCATTCAGTATAGGACCGTATCTATACTAGAAATAATGAAAATTTAATAAATTAATCATTAGATTTCGAAATATGTTTCGAAATATTCTATGCTGAAGTTGAAAAATTTTAATTGGAAATTTGTGAAATAAATATTTGAGGGTAATATACTTAAGGGGAGCCCAAAGAAGCTTATGCGGGGGTGGTACATATATAATGGGCTGGAATTTGCTATAGATTGAATTTTACCTTCCGCACAAAAATACGTTATGCAAGAATATTCACGAAGTTTACATGCATGAGCAGGTATAATGGGAAAACTTTTAAATTTCATACATATTTTCGTAATGTATGTAAAACGTTGTTCAGAAAAAAAAAACTTCATCACCACTAAAGGTATAGCTAACGTACATATATAAATTTTCTTCATTTTTCAAATAAACACTCACTTTTAGAATATGTTAAAATAACCACAACTATATGAAGTAACGATACGAGCATATTAAATTTTATTTTCTTTCTGTGGCTATAATTTAATATCGATTTATAATAAAAAATAATTTTTACATAATAGTTGGAATATTTCTTTTAGCGTTATCCTTAAATTTCATATTGAAAAATGTCAATAAAAAATAATTTACTTTGTATTCACTTTGTTAAAATTTCCGTATTAAGGACTGTTTAAATAGTCATAAAGTTCATAACATTTTCCATACTTACAAATATTTTATAAGTCAAACAGTAAATATGCGGTAAACTTGTTGTAAACCCATGACACAATAATCGAACGTGTAAACAAGTTGTTTTGAACATGAAAGTTTTAGTTTGTACTTTTGTTTTATGTAAAATAAAGTTTTAGTTATTTTCCAGAAAATATTTGCTAGTCTTTCAGACTTTAAGACTTCACGTAATACTTTGCTATACAAAGTGTTTTAAGAACCAAAAATATTGCAATATGAAGTTTTGACCTTCATTATTTGTAATATGAAATAATTATTCCAAAATTATTTCCCATAGTCATGATTTTCCGAGCACAATAAGAAAATCTCAAAGTTAAAGTTTTTAAGAATATCTAATTATTTTTTCACCCGTGGAGAAAAATAACAAATAAAGGAGAAATGTAGGTGACAGGCAGAATTCGGTGTGACGCTGTGGCAGTGAGTATTATACTTTTGTAGGTATTTTTCCAGTTTGATATTTTCCCCATGAATTTATCGCTTGGGCGTCGAGTTTATCCACAGGGCGCATTTTCACGCTTCGAGTCGTCAAACAGTCCCAAGTATTTGCACGTTGATCCTTCAATAATGTCGTTTTCACAAAATCGTCACTTCGTCACTTCACCGCCTACTACTGTGGAGCGTGGAGCTAATTTATCGGTCTGACAAGTCGCGTTCCGTGTTTTTTTATTATTATATTTCTATGCATTTATTTTCATTTTCTTCAAATTTTTGTTTCTTCCGTCAAATATCACAAAAAGCAATTATTGTATGGGAATGAGATATGGAACAAATGTATGCAACCACGAATGCAAATGAATATCATTCTGTTAAATGAAACTTTCCAGAAGACAAAATTAAAATGTGTTTTTGGCATATGTTTTTAGTATAATCGGGTTTAAGCTTATTCAAGGTTATCAATAATGGGCGCATTCGTGAGACGTAGCTGTTGGCCAACTGCTACGGATTTTTCTTACGAATGCGTGCGCTACATTTCCTCTAGATTCGTAGCAGCTCTGTGCTTTCGTAGAAACGCATTCGTAACGTAAGTCACCGAACCGCTTTTGACCGCTACTATTCCAGCGGCTACGTAGTCGCTGCGTCCTACTAATGAGCCCAATCTATTTATAAAATATTGATTGAAAACCTTTGACAGACTGATATTCATTTGCTTTTTTGGTTGTCTACCTTGGTTGACCATATCATGCAATGTAATTGCTTGTCTCAA
>JARJEB010031626.1:0-10131 GCA_030264535.1 Liometoxenus newtonarum
CCTTGACACTTGAAATTGAAGTATGAAATGTCAAAATTATTTTTTATTAAAAAATGAAAATACTAAACGCAAATTTTAAAAAATAGTATAAGCAACTTGTATCACAAGTCGTTTTAAACTTGAGCCTGAGTTTCGATCACGTGCCGCGTAGCGGCGAGTGATTCGGAACAGGCGAACTTAAAAATTCAACCATGGAATTCAACTTGTAGTGTGGCGACGTTTGCTTGACAGACAATATATCACTGCCGGCCTCTGTCATATATGAGAGGGAGTTCAAGGCAAGCTGAGTTTGTCCAGTCTGTGTGTCACATATCGTTATTGAATGCAGGAGAGAGCTGTGCTTGACGTAAATCTCAAGAGAAATAATATATTTGGAAATAATAGACTATTATTGACGTGTTTCGTGAAGCTCATTATTCGCGAGTGATATTAATGTGGGCTATTAGTTGCGTACCAACACACTAATAATGGTTGTTTTACTTGATCTTCACGGATAAACTATAGTATTCAATTCGCGCATATGCGCTATTATATGCTCGGGTGATTACTCCACTCGACTACAGCGTCTCGCTCCGTAACCTTCGCCCCCGCGTATAATAGCCTACGTATGCCCTCATTGAATAAATACTAATTACTGCACCAACCATGAGTAGATGACGAATTAAGCTGGAGTACCATCTGACATATATCGCAAAAGTTTCGGCGGTACGCCGCAAATATATGTTGTCGCAGAAGCGCCAATTTCCATGTGCAAAAAAATCTTGCGAACAAACTTAGTTAATTTCATTTTCAGCTGAGAAATAAATGAAAGAAGTTCGAGAAGAAATCCAAACCAAACCTCGAACTCAACGATGAATACCTAACATAACCATAAATTATTCGCACATCTCTTTCTAGCAGACAAAGAAATATGCGAAGGATCGCTAGAAGTTGGTGAAACTTCAACTTTTCTGGGATCTTCGCAAAAAGGAGCACAATCTGCGGGAAATTGCATTCATTTAAATTTGGCGGTATAAAGTAGAGAATTTGCGGTATACTGCCGCACATCGGGCCCCGCCTTTAGGTGAGGTATACAATAAAATGCTATACTGCACCAGCAATGAGTGAGTAGATGCCGGATTTGTTTAATAAAATAATTTTAAGAAAAATAAAGCAACACATCTTAATAGAATAGATTTATGACATACATATATATATAATTAATATAAATATGAATACAACACGGATTTGTTAATAAGGTAGATTTTTCAATGTAATTCGTTCGCATTTTAATTGAATTAAATCGTTAAGTTGAAACATTACGAATCGATGATCACACACTTTACAATAACTAATTCTCTTGATGTGTTTGACATTAAATAAAAATAACAATTAGTTAATGAATTCGGTAATAAAAATAATCGTATAAATAAATCTACGTGCTAATCGCTAAAGTTTCTTACACCCCGTATAGAGTCATCACAATTTGAATTCAGTATATGAGTGAAAATTTAATTATAAATTTATTAGCATTTTCATTATATCCAAAAAAATATTGACAATTTCTTTTTATTAGCTTATATTTTTATTAAATTTTCATTCAAATTCATTTCTTATTATCAATTTTAAACAATAACAAGTTTCGACTTTCATGGTAATAACAGTACTTCGTGCCATTTCTTCATATTTAAAACAATATAAATTGATCCCAATGATTTATAACCATTACCAGTTTCAAATATTGAAATTTCACAATATCTTTTTGCCATTTTTCTTGCACAATTTACTCAAAAGTTATTCAATCGTAACCGCAAAATATTATTGACAATGAAATTTTTTTAAGAATAGATATAGCAAGATGAGAGCAGGAAGTTTAGGTACAGATTTTCTTTTTGAAAATGTATAAGTAAATATTTTAAGAAAATGTGAAATTTTCAATTACAAGTTAGGGATAGAAGATTTCCAACTACTTGTAACATTTATATAATATATATGTAGCTTTCTTACAGAAATAAACATGAGACGCGGAAAATCTTGGAACTGAAGTAAGCATGTACAGTCTGGAGAAAGACGATGCATTTGTGCTCCGACTGTTCCAACTCTACTAAAGCGACTAGCCAGGAATCATGCTTTCTTCTGTAGTACTCGTAACTTTATATAATTGCTTCTAAAAAGTGTAACAATGCATAAATAGGAAAAATACTATTCATTTGTCTAAATTTATATCAATTTTTAGGAAAATACTTGAAGTTTAAATACTGATATTTCGAAAGTCATTCTTCATGTATTCAGTAAGAGGAAGAATATCTTCTACTTCTAATAGTAAGAGTAAGTATTACTTGCATGGCACAGTTTAAGAATTAGAACAAGAATATAGTTTTTATCAGATCAGAAAGACGGAATGCTATATAAAAGTTATTATTTTAATTAATATTAATGTCTTCTTGGCCAACACCAACTAAACTCCGTATTATTCTTTAGTTCATCGTACGTTCGTCCATACGGTTCAGAGGCGGATTTAGGCATGGTCTTTATGGACTGCAGCCCAGCGGCCCTGCTCAATCAAACCCTGAACTTACACAGTCTGTATATCCAAATATCCAAACTTTGGTTTATTGGGTAAGTCCCCAAACAGTGTTAGTTAGCCCAGGGCCGCTAAAGTTAGCGGTCTGCTCCTTTCTAATTATTTTTAATCTTTTAATGTTGTAATCAAGTGCAGTTTTTGACCATCGTCTACACTCAAACCTAAAATTTTAACAATTTAAACCTTTGTCACTCTTTTGTAATTTTCATTTGGCATTAGCTTATTTTTGTGATCGTATTTCATGTTTTGTTCTATCCATATATCAACGAATTCTTTGATATTTTGGCTTGGTAACCTTTGTAACCTTTATTAGTTCTATAATGTAACAAAACAATGACTTTAAACTTTAATGAGGACCTGAAATGCATTTGTTTCTATTTGCTATAGCATCCCCTGAAACCAAAATGTCTATCATAACTTTAATTAAAATGAAGGATATTTACATAGGTATAATCTGCAGTTGTCAGTATTGATCGGTTTAACTTAAAATTCATAGAAATATCGTTGAGAAATAAATATTTTATATATTAAAGCGTTCTTTCGATTTTCCATATTCAGTAGGTTCTTATTTAATTTAAAACGTGGAATGAATGTGCAATATGCAATAAGTAAAAAAATTCTTAAAGATTATTATTGTACGTACATCGACATTTTTGACATCTTACTTAAATTGGTAATTAACCCATAATACTGTTTTATATATTTACTATCTAGCCATTTAAAATTTGTTGGCACACCCACTATGTTATGAATATTTTATGCAACAGAATTTGTGCTAGCGCATAAAACTGTTGCGTTATATCCATAACGTAATACATTAGTTTATCTCCTTCTTTCTATATTCTATATTACTTACAATTGTTGTTTGGGTTGCATACTTCGTGACTTGCGTTTGACGTTCGACTCGACGTCAGACGTTCACAAGCAACAGTAGTGATTTCGTTAGTAATTTCGTAATTGTGGGTGTGCAAACATAGGGCTTGCAACTCTTTGCGTTAAGAAAAGTCGTTTTATTATTGGTACTCGCCTCGCTCGTGCTCGCAAACTACTCGCTCTTGAGACCCTTCTTAACGCAACTTGTTGAGAAAATAACTATTAAGTTAGCACAAAAACGTACAACCCATTTTGCTTATAATAATGTTCCGGAGAGAATTACAATACTTATTTCAAATGCAATATTAGTGACAGTAAAAACGACACAATATTTTCAATTTTTAAATATTAATTAGATATTAATTATCAAACTTACTTGGCCCCAAAAATAACACCAAGTAAACTAGTTTTACAATGAATGCAATATTCACAATTTTTATGTACAGCTCGCAGAAGCAAAGATGACCCGACACCCGACCCCCGGTCCGGAAAATATGTGGCGAGCTAGCGTTTGTCCAATCAGGTAGTACCTAGAGGTACAGTTTGGAGAAAAACGAAGCATAATTTCAATTGTGGCATTATCATATTTATTAAATATAAACATTATTTAAATTTACTGGAAAAATAATTTGTGTTCCGACTGCGTACGAATCTTGTTTGCTTCTTACGACTGTAGCAATGGTACACTCAAACCTTTGTGTATTTATATAGCCAAAACTAGTAGACAAATGTCATAGAAAGTTTTAATTAACGACTGGATATTATTCATAAATTCTTCTTCATTCTTATTTTCATAAATATTTACAATTTGTTTATTATATTAATTTATATTTTAGGTACAGTTTACTTGTGTTTGTTTTATATTCCGTTAAGTATATTTATTTCTTTCATTTTATAAAAAGGCCGTCTGAGCCATATATTATATCACTTAATATTTTACGAAATTTATTATTTATTTTTTGGATTATTCCTTAATTCTAGCATCACTTAAAAAACTAAAAAAATAAATCACAATACGGTGTCGAGTGTGTCCAGCGATTTCAAAAAGCTCTCGTCCCTTGTACACCATTGGACCAGCTCTTCAATAGTCAGAACGCCATCTTTATTGGAATCTATCAGCTACACAAACAAACATTTATTAAAAATTATATTAAAATATAGAGCAATTTATTTGTATGTATGTATAGACAGTATAAGAACTTTATTATCCAAAGTGGTTTGGATATTTTAGCTTTAGCCAATTAATTCGGGTCACGCATATTCCCTTTCTTTTACCCTTTTTCCCGCATAAAAGTTGCTACTTTAATTAAGTGCTTAATGAGTCCTTGTGGAGCAAGGCCTAGAAACGAGCAGGAGTGGATCACTAATTCTGTACATAAGGTATATGTATATGTATATTTGCCGAGGTTTGCCACTTCATGGAATATATGTCGCATCAGGCAGTTTTTTTAAATAAAACTCCGTGTCGCTTTGGATCTATCCTCTTATCTGTTATCTCGCTACTACTTTTGCCGTTGAATTATTTATTGCGTTAAAATGCTAGCAAAGAGGAAAAACTAATAAATTAATAAAATTGGCCATACTGTTAAGTTAGACTTAAAATAACAAGAGGTTAATATTTTTGCAGAAAAAAATAGCATTAACTTTCATCTGCACAATCGGTACCTAGGTATTTAGCTTAAAATTGGAAATTTAATAAAATGAGCAAATTCCAAAATGAAAAGTCATTCTTTATGATGTAGCTGCAATTTGTGCGTCTATTGTTCCGGAAAATAAGAAATTTAAATTAGAACGTAACCCCATTGGTTATGTTGCTCACACTTCAGGTAAGTTTGCAGTCGACATTGTACGGAAGTAATCACTTATGTGGATAAATTGATTACATTTACGCAAACATACCAATACAGTAATAATTAGAGTTTATTACAGTGATTCTTTGGTGCAGGACATTCCAACACAACTAATTGAAAGATTTTAATAGAAATGCTTATGCTACAGTTTTAAATTTTCATTCATATTTCTTGGAAATTAATTAATGCATGAAAAATTCTCTCTCTGACTAATTGAACAATTCGGTTCACTGATAATTCAGTTGGTTATATGCACTAGATATGCAGAGGTCTGAGTTCGACTCCCCGTCAGGGAGAGAATTTTTCATGAAATGATTAATTTCCAAGAAATATAATGAATGAAAATTTAAAACTGTAGGATTCCTAAAAATTCAAGTCTTAAAAGCAGCTACACTCTCCGATTGTATTTCGTACACCTTGATTCATTGAAAACTAATTGATTCAAAATGGAAGGTGCAGCTGTGTAGTCATCGGTATAGTAAACCCAGACGAAGCTGTGGATGCGGTCCGGATAAATTTGGAGTTTGAAAAAAACGCAATCATGTTCGGATTTGAACCGTAGTGAGCTCTTTAGGATGGAACGACTGGTGATACTGTTCCCAGTAGTCACATTTTATTCCGTGTCACATCGTTGAAGCCTGCACCATGTTGCAAGGTTCAGCAAAAAACACTAACCGATTGAAAGCAATTTACACGAAAACAGTGAAGATTGTGCCATGTGGCAATACATTTTCTTTTATTGTTATTCTAGCCACCTAATGCTCCTAAAATAAATAAATCGGTGCTTTAAATTCGCTCTGTGACAGAACACGTGGAATGTAAAAGTAATTTTGATCGGAAAGTGGAAATGAGAATGATTCCGTTTTGGTATGTTTAAATTTCTGTACAACTTCCACTTTCCGATAAAATCGTAGTGCAACAGATCGGAAACTTGTGCGGTGCGAGTTTAACGCACCGTTTTATTTTATACGTAAATTAAAAACTAATTTAAATAATTTTGGTTGAAAAGTGGAAGAGATATTTTGTTATCACTAAATTTCTGCGCAATTTTCACTTTCCGATCAAAATACTTTTACAATTCACGAGTTCTACAGAATCGATGTCTATCCTTTCGGAAAGTTGTGCGGTGCAAATTTAATGCAGCGATTCATTTTATATGTAAAATAAATTAAAAAAATAATTTGAAAATAAAGAACAATATTTGAAACAAATTTTAAACACCCAGTATATTACATATTTCCTATATCTCTATCTACTTCATATATCGCTTTGTAGGTATGTCAATTTTGAGTGTTCAGAAAGGCTAAAAAACACTTTTTCGGACTCAGGGAAGTGAGATTCGTGCACATCCTTTCACAACCCGACTTCGATTTTTTGGGTGAATCGGATACTTTCCTATAACTACCTTCGGTGGTAGTGGAAAGTAAAAAAGATCCAACACAAATATATTTTATCAGGAGTAATGGGCTTATAACTTTTTTGAATAGAAAACTTTTCAATATGTGTTTCAGTTACTTTAGTTAGACAATTAAATATCAATGTGCAGATTATCATAGCGGAAGAGCGCAAAACGAGGAAACTTTTAGTTTTACATTTAGTTTTCTACTGATGTAATGGAAGAGGATATGGAAAAGTAGAATGGGAAATTTCGAGGAAATCTGTATCTTAACGTTTAGTTAAATATTTATTAATATAAGCGGCTGGTTCCGTTCCAATGGGATTTTCCAAGGAATTTCATATTTCTTTTAAAACTTCTAAATGTTGCACTTATTTTCCACCAGAACAATTTCCAGTTAACATCAAGTTGTTAGATTTAAATAAAAACTAAATTTATGACATACAGTCGACAGAAGTAAGCATGAGCCCTGGCAGTTAGAATAAATATAAGAATATCACAATTGAAGTTAATGCATCGTTTTTCTCCAGATTGTACCTCAACTACGTGATTGGTCCCCACAACTAGTTTATTGGAAGGCTCATTTTTGCTTCTGTGAGCAGTAATAATTCTTAAAGGGTCATAAAACTTTTCACTCGGTCTAGTACTTACGTGGAAAATTTTTTCTACATGCTCCTTCGCACTTCCTACTTCGACGCTCGGTCGCACCGATCGGCCCATCATTTCGTATATACTCGTAACAACATCGACCATTTCTGTTTTCGATATCAATCCATCACCATCAAGATCATAGAGGCCGAACACCCACTGTAGTTTTTCCTGCACACTACCCCGAGACACTTTTGAGAGTATATCCAAAAAATTCTGAAATCAATAAGTAAATAATGTCTTGTTTAAAAAATTGCTATTTGGTAATAAATTTTATATAGATTGGTACGCGTCACGCAAAATTCAAGTAAGACTTCAGGGAAGATAAACGAGCTGTTTTCGACTTTGTAAAAAGGGTAATAATTTTTATCACGACGGATATTGGGTCGACGGTTCGACTTTGTGCTGGTTCGTTATTTACGAATTGACACATCGGACAGAAAAGCCAGGTGTATAAAAAAACTGTGTACAAACGAAACGCGTTGTGCCGTTGGCCACATTTTTCTTCCTACTTGTCTATTCCTACAGTTACTCGTGTACCAGACCAGTTTCATACCTGTTGCAAGTTGTTAGAGCTCTTATCGACTTGACGTTCCGGAATGCCTTACAGTTTCCTACTTTCTTTCTATATAGTTTGAAATATGCAAATACTAAAACATACCAGAACATAAAATTCATCACAAGAATTTTATTACTGCGACTAGTTTCGTGACGTCAGGTACAAAACCAATTTACAAAAAAGCGCCTGATGATGTGACCTTGACGTCACGAAACAAGTCGCAGTAATAAAATTCTTGTGATGCCAAGTATTTTAACTCATTGTTATAGAAAACCTATAGGTTCAAGAAAACTTTAAATTCGGAACTTCAGTTATATTCGTGTCTACTTCGATTCACGCAATCACCAACCATTGTTGAGCTAACTTCTGTTATAACAATTCCAATTTGTAAGCTTTGTATCTGCTACTAGAACAGAGATTAAAGCAGAAAATCATGTACAACATCGTAGAATTGATTTATCGTTATATGTTTGTAAAATTATACAACACAAAGGAGCAGGGATAAAGGGAAACTATACAAAGAGAAGCAAACGAACTTTTCTAGCATAGAATAATACTCGCTGTTCATGTTGTTACTGCTCATTTTCATAATTCAGCACGACTTAATGCAAAGGCGCCGAGATTGGACACGTAAAATTCGATTTCAACGATATGCGAACGAAAAGTGTGAAATCTTTTTTCTTTTCCCTTTTCCGCTTTTCCAAAGTCGTCGTTGTCGTTACCATCAAATTTCGAATTAATGTGTCGGAAACATACTTTTGGATTTTCGATTTTCTCTGCTTGTTCCATAGAGTTATAATATTTCTATAGGGAATGTGATGAATGTTCCCTCTAAGCCGCAATGCGAACTGCGCGCAAAATAATTTGACTGAACAGCTGACTGAGCAATGCTATATCCGAGAAGGTGCGATGATCAAAAAAAAAAGCTCTCAGCTAATATTTCTTGTGCGCGGCAAATATTTCTCGTGCGCGGCAGGGGCAAAGGGAGTGCGCGCGCAGCTTAGAGGGAACATTGAATATGATGCCACTGATCCGCCATATTTGTTTGCACCATAACAAACTAAAATCATAAAGTGTAGACTACTAAAGACTAGTGAAGCGAAACTGGAATCTATTTCAAATTTCGTGCCTTTTAGGTGCGAGCAAATTTGACGATTTGGTGTAATCCCCTTCCAACACCGGGTTGCATGCCCCTCGCCAATAAATCGTGTGTAACTTTAA
Source organism: Liometoxenus newtonarum (assembly GCA_030264535.1). NCBI lineage: Eukaryota > Metazoa > Arthropoda > Insecta > Coleoptera > Staphylinidae > Liometoxenus > Liometoxenus newtonarum. The sequence continues at coordinate 9,111 of JARJEB010031626.1, forward strand.
TTCGATCATTGGGCACCTCCTCCAAAGGCATACCGATGAAGGCTTTATAGCCCAAAACAATACTGTATATGTCTGGAGAGGTGTTGAGTGTTCCAGTCACTGTTGCACTAGGTCACGGGTCGGCAGACTGCGGCCCTTTGCATACGCGTTTGCGGCTCTTCAGACATCAACTCGGACATAACAAAGCCTTCAATATCGATGAAAGGTTACTGTTTTAACTAAGTTTTAAATAAAAATTGGCTCGCTGATATCTTCGTTATCATGTTTTCTTCACAACTTGGATCTTCTCACTGGAAAGTCTGCCGACCCCTGCACTAGCTGGTTAACAGAGCCGAAGAACTTGTTCTGAATACTCTTTGACTAATGTTTACCGCCTTTGTAAGCATTAAATTGGGTGAAACTCTCACTTATTCGCATTTATTTATTAATCTTATTTTTGTTTAGGCGACCGGTTTCGACGTAGTTAGGTACTTCATCTTCAGGCTTTACAGCACAAAACAAAAATGAATTAGTTACATCAAGAACATTTAAACTTTGGAAATAAATGTCAAAAAGTGTATAAATTGATCCGATTTCCACTTATAGAAATCAAACCGCAAATCTAAAGCTCACCTCAATACTCCAATCCAGGATACCATCAGATCAAATCAATAGTCGACAATAACCATGTCACAACAAATACATATAGTCAAATAAGGTCAAAACATTGAACAAACTAAATCCTTGGCAACGTCTAAGGGGTATCTACACATGGCAAAGTACAACAGTAAGTCATTGCCGTCATGAGGAACTATAATTAACTAATGAGTCAATCAGCAGCTTACCTCATAGTTCTATAGCGCTCGCAAAAACCGGCAATCACATACAGTTCTGACAGTATTTATCGAGTTACTATGGTTGCTTCGAGATTTTAGATCATAGAGATCAAATCGATTGGTCACTTCAAATTTGTTAAATCTTGTTGAACTTTGATACGCGATCAATCTATTTAATTGCAGTAATTTCTAAAAATCCATTACTC
>JARJEB010031629.1:0-19212 GCA_030264535.1 Liometoxenus newtonarum
CATATCAGAGATACCAATAGAATATAAAAATAAAGAGGCATTTTGTTAATCGTTAATTAAATATCGAGTCTTATTATTTACCGAGCAAAACACAACAGTAAGTTCAGCAATTACAACAATTACCAATTTCATAATATTGTGAAGAAAAAGAACAGAAGCAAATCGAAGAGACTGTAGAAAGAAAGGAGCAGCAACAACTATTAAATGGACCGGATTCTGATTTCAGGGATCAAAATTACTTTTAGGATCGATGATTTCTAATCGTAGCGCATTAGATCAGCCGGTATCGCGGGCCTTGGCTTTAGCCTGGGCTTTAGCTGCTGCCTCTGGCTTCTCGGGAAATTCCCTAACGTTTCTATGGCCAGTCCGTCTCTGGCTACGAAACACAGTACAGGTTTAGCACATAGGTAATGTCACAATTTTAATTTACATTTACTCGCCACACGTAAAACTGCATTTCGAAAGAGAGACAAATTGTTTATAGTTTTCGGCATTATATCTAAATTGGCACAAAACAATATACGTATTTTTAAAATTTGCATTCATAATAAAGCTATTCTAGTATTGAAAGCGCTTTCTTAATGCATCTATCCTTCTATATCTATGCTTTTTTTTCATTAAGAAACAGTTCGTAATGGAAAATTGGAGCCAGAATAGGATAGACAAAGATAGCAATATACTTTTTAAAAGAACCTTGACACTTGAAATTGAAGTATGAAATGTCAATATTGTGTGAAATGTCAATGATTTTACAATTGTTAATGTAACCAAAATTATTTTTTTATTAAAAAAAGGAAATACTAGACGCAAATTTTAAAAAGTAGTGTAAGCAACTTTTATCATAAGTCGTTTTAAACGTTCGCCTGTTTCGAATCAATCGCCGCTATGTTGCTTAAACTACTATTTACATACCTATATAACAAAATCGGTAGGGATACGTACCGCACAAATTTTTAAATTATTTTCCATATGATATAAATCGGTGCGTTACATAATGCAGTCACCTCACTTAAATAAATCGGTGCGTTAAATTCGCACCGCACAACTTTCCGGCTTTATCAACTACGATTTCGTAGAACTCGTCGAACGTAAAAGTAATTTGGACCGGAAAGTGGAAATGACATTGATTAGGATTTGATATCACTAAATTTCTGTAAAATTTCCACTTTCCGGTCCTAATTACTTTTACGATCGACGAGTTCTACGAAATCGTAGTGATACGGTCGGAAAGTTGTGCGGTGCGAATTTAACGCACCGATTTATTTAAGTGAGGTGACTGCATTATGTATTGCTTCCACTTCAATTTCAAGGTTTATATTTTGTCAGAGTACTAGGGCCCCGCTTCTCTGGTATAATAAATATTCTATGCTTTAGCTGTTCATTGTTGAGGATTGTTGGAACTTTTAGCACATATATTCCAAACTGTTAGCGGTAGATACATAGAAATATTTTAAACAAACCTAATTGAAAATATGATAGGAAACTTCCTAACTACGTAACTACGTAGGTCTAGTTGCTAAAATCATTATTCAAAATGTTATTTAGAAATTTTGATTATCTTCGTCATTTGACCGAAATCAGGAATCCATACGTCATAAACAAGTTTTTTGGACTCGTGGGATATGAATACTTGGATATATGTTATGAATATCTTTTACCGTCGGATAGTTCTGGACAGCGACCCCGTATACTGATTCATTTTGTTATCCGCCCTGACGATAAGAGACTAATTTTAACCAGACTAGTTAGTTTTATTTTTGAAAAGTCATGTCAAATAGAATCAAACATGCTAGACATAGTATGCAAAATGTTAAAATTTATAGTAGAAGGCCCAAAACGTTAATTCTAGTTTGTTTTAAAAGCTTACGTTGTGCATTAGATGGTAAAGTACACCAACATGGGACACTACGAGTGGAACAAAAAAGCGCTTATCGTTCTTATCGTCGAGTTACACATGAACACACTGGCGTAATGTTATACAAGCCGCAAAGTGCTGGCGGGGCGTTGTGCAGTGTGTGCAATTTTTTTCTGCATGCACGTAGCTTCTCATACAATTCGACTCACGTATCTGAAGTTCGTTCGCTGAATTTTCGAAATTAACTGACAAAAATGTGCGTACTGCAAGGATTTGAGATTTTTAAGACTGATTAATCCCATACTCGATTTAACTTATAATCTGAATAAAAACCATGCATGCAGAGCCAATGTATTTACTTAAGGTTATTGATGTACTGTTCCTTTAGTATGAGAGTCAGGTATTTAGAGATTATAGAGTACGATATATAGGAGAACTGTTTTATAAATTTATTAATTGCTGTTTGCTAATAATTATATTAAAAATTAACCTGCATCTTTTTATTTGTTCATAGATTACTAACTAATATATCTTCCTATTTGATTTGCATAGTTTGCGTAACATCACATATGTTTGGATTTATCTTTAAATAAGTAACTTTTCAATTAAAGTGGATATTGTGCAATCCCTCCAGAAAATCGGGGAATAGTAAAAGTTGAACCAACTACATTCAACGTACACACAATCAATTTAATTACGATACGCGGGACGCGCCTCCGACCGCTCAATCACGCGGCGAAAGCTCTAGCGAATTTCGAAAATGCTAAAAAGAAAAATTTCAATTTACACTTCGCAAAACGCACACACGTCGGCGTGATGTAATCGTAATGTATCAAAATGTAGATATACCCACCTACCTAAGCTTTTGAACACACTCCATGGATGACAGTCGACAATGAAGAGCGTTCGTTAGGCGACCGACACAATATTAACACGTGAATACACGTTGAAATAATATAAATACAACAAAACTTGTGTTACCTATCTAGAATATAGGAATTTTGATTCCATTATTGTGTGCGTGGATATTGTAATTACACATTCGATACCAAAATATTATTATTCCGGGACCGGTGTCGAATTTGTACGTCCCACTCGTACATACATTTTGGCATTTGATGGAATTGATATATCAATTCTATTTCGTATATTTGGATATATGTCGCTAATACTGTAGTAGAAGGGAAGCGGATTTTGAAGAGACAAAACATCGACAATACCAATACTATAGAATAGAATTAGAGAGAGCAGAACGCATCGACAATCAAATTCCCAATGAACCACGATATATCAATGTGCCGTAACTATAATTTACATAATAAACTCGACGCAAAACCTGATTTACGATCGGACATTTCTGCTCTTAATTAACATACTATAAATAACTTTATTGTTCTATTTGCGTTGACTGATTGTTGATTTAATCGTCTATGTCAGCATTTGGTATAGGTATATTGACTGGTAGGGAATGAAACCGTAATGTGTGTTCAATGAAGATGCTATGTCCAAACAATAAATTAGTTTTTAATGAGTTGAGTATCGTGCTCTGTATTTTGTAATTTAAATTTAAGCAAAAAAATGTGACTATGCACAGTTTGTAACTAATCTTAAGCTAAAATAATTACAAAACATTTAAATCAGCGCGTTAAATTCGCACTTTACAACTTTCCGGCCATTTACACCACGATTTCCTAGAATTCGGCGATCGCAAAAGTAATTTTGATCGGAAAGTGAAAATTGTAAAAAAAGTTAGTGCGATATCAGAAACTAATAGACTGCCATTTCCACTTTCCGATCAAAATTACTTTTACGATTATTGATTTCTATGAAATCGTAGTGTAAAAGCGAATTTATTTAATATGTAAAATAAATTTAAAATATACCGATTTTTTTAAATTTTGATGGTGTTAATTTCAATATTTATAACTATAACCTTCTTATGAGCAGTCACGCACGCTGTCAATGTTACTTGCTGGGAGACAAACTCCCAACAAAGTCCAATGAGATTGAGATGAGGATATTTGGTCTCCCAGCCAAATCCCAGCTGTTCTGGACAAGCAATCTGGCTACTAACGGCAAATGTTAGAATTTTGTCGACGCCATATTAGTTAGTCACCAAAATACATGTGTTTCACATATGTTTCCAATGGCAGCGCCCTCTTACTCATTTTAAACATATTAAATTAGCATTAGTGTCATTTGTTAATTCATAAGATATCCGCATGGAGCGTTAGTGTCTATTTAAAAATGCAGGTGTTATTTTTAGTGACCTCTCTATTCCACATTAAACTCTTTATTAAGAACTCATTACCGAGTGCTTGAGCGTCTCCTATATTCCATTTTTCGGCTGCTGATCTTTTTGGGATTGTTGAAATAGTCTACCAAACCATTAGCCCAAGAAGAAATATTATTGTCTAGTAAGAAATTAAAAACACGTTCTAAGGTTACATAGATAGTTTTATTTTAAAATCAATATTTAGCTAGTTATACGTTGGCACCTTCAATATAATTTTACACATGGTTCAAGTTATATGTATATATACCAATTTTCACCATACGTTGCTTGGTTTGCCCTCAATTTTGTTCACACAAACACACACACACACACACACACACACGCACACACACGCGCGCGCGCGTGTATGAAACCATATACTTTCTGCAAATACCTGCGGTAGTGTCGGAAACTAAAAAAATTATCGAAAACGGAAGTCCACTGCTCTAATGAAAACATCATTATTATTTCTGAATTGTTTTCCCTATATTCACCGCCAGTAACATATGCATTTTCACTAACATTCACTTACATTCTAAACCAAAATTGCAGTTCCCATTGACAGTGGTTTGCGAAGCCAAAGAAACAAATGCATTTGAGATAGCACCAAGTGACTAATGCCGTAAGCCAGAAACTTCCTCAATTTATTTACCCCGTGATATAGACTCGTACTGTAAATACTTGCATAGTCTCACTACTATACAATATCTTAGTGGTATACTCTGGTTCCAGAAATGTAGAAATCCTTTCAATGTGTTGGTCTTCTTGGTGTATTGGCTTGGGCCATGCAAGCCATAATCGTAATGGTTGGTGCATTGTTCCTTGTTGTGTTTGTTCAACTTACGAACAGTGGGAAGCTAAGGAATTATATCATAGTAGAAGCCGATTACTTATCACTCGATGCAAATTGTCGGAGTTCGGTTTGTTTCTGCTCGCTCTTAAATTTTCGTGTAGCCTTAATGTTAATGTAGCAATATTCTAATTGAGGGTAGCCTGTATACACCTACATCGTCGAAAGTTTCAAGTGATTATTTTCAATTTATAATTACAGTTGTTTTCTAACAGCCTTTCTTATCAGTGTACCAACACATAATACCGAATTTTAATAGCGAAGTTGAAAGTAGAATTGATTCTGTTGTATTTCCGTTATTATTTAAAACCGCGGCGGCGTTTTTCTACAGTGCTAAAAGTGATTAATTGAGCTGCTTTAAGTGGAAAATTATCACGACAGGATCTCGTTATAAATAGGGTTGTTGATCCTTGAACTGTGAAGTAGGCAATTAAAAATTTTATTAATAAAGTTGTCGTATTTTCAATAAAATCAATAAAATCTGTATATTTATAAAGTGTTGAAAGAAGCTTATCATAAATGCTATAGTTTGGTCATTGAGTGTCAGTTTCATCAAATTGCGTACTATAACAATTTTCATACGGAATCTAACTAACAATTAATTGTTTATGTTTTTGACTAGATTTTGTACGAAGGTTGTGTGTTTCATATAATTGTGAAGCGACAAACTGAATAAACTAAATATTACCCAATTTTTAAGAGTGCTTATACCTTCCGTTCATTATTTATAATATCAAACAATTATATAGACATACTCGTAATTATGTTCGTCAAGTCGAAGATTTGAGGTTCGATTCCTCACCGGTGGAAATTTTTCTAAGTCAGAATCATATACCAAATTAACATATGTCTTTATTATTGTTAATTTGATATTATGAATAATGAACGGAAGGTATAAGCACTCTTAAAAATTGGGTAATATTTAGTTTATTTAGTTTGTCGCTTCACAATTATATGTAACAATTAATTCTCTAACACCTTCATTATATTGTATTATAGGATCACAAAATGTGAAATAGCATAAACAAATCGGATCAGGTTCGCACTACACAACTTTCCGATCATATACTATATGCACTTAGACATCGTGGAACTCCAAGATCTTAAAAGATCTTAAACAATATCATGTTCGCTTAATTTTTTCAGCTGCATCTCTTAAAATATTTTCAAATATACAGAGTGTCCCATAAAGGCGCTACTGACATCAACTTTTTTTAAATAGCACCCCCTAACTTTCTCTTCATTTTTGAATTTTTGAAATTGGAATCGTTTGAAATCCCATAGACGACCCTTTGCTCTAACCGTTGGGCCCTCATGTTAACTATTATGCCAAAAATGTCGCCTATTTTAAACCTATTTTAAAAATTTATTACTCAGAAACGGTAAGAGATAGCAAGTTGCGGTTTCCTCAGACTTTTAGAGGAAGAAACGGGATTTCTTTTTATTGGTCCAAAGTTTCATTATGTTTAGGTTTATTTTCTGCGAATTTTCAATCGACCAAATTTGACATTTTAGAAGTTATTATCTCACAAGCTGTGCATCCTGCAAGAAAACGTTATAGGTGTTAAAATGTAGAGAATGGGCTAGTTCGGTCAATTTTTTTATTGCATATTTGTAATCTACGTCAGAAAATAATTGACCCGTATTTTTTCTTTTTTTTAAATATAGTTGTTTATGTGCTAAAAAAAATATTAAAAATTAATTAATTCAAAATTCGCGGGAGTCGTGACTTAATCAAGGGTCGTGTGAAATGCATTTATAGCTGCGTTCGCCTATTCAACTCTATTGACTCGTTTCACTCTAAACGCTCTTTAGTCGTTCGGCTATTCCAAAAAGGGAGCTATCTTTATACACTCCAACACCACTCCAGCTCCACTCCAACTCTATCTGAATAGCCGAACGCAGCTTATCGCTTGTAAACAGACGATCGCGTACTTTCGGTAGCTTGCGAGAACGTGGAAATTGTGGCCCGAGATGACGACACGGTGGCGCGAGTTTCAAATGTTGCACAATTTTTTTTAATTTAATTTTAAAATGTAAGATCAATACGAATATTATAACACATCAAATTAACATGTACATTTACAATTTTGTACATTTTCCAATGAGGTGCCATATATCATCTTGGTTTGCCCGGAAATTTGTTCACACACGCACTGCAGACACACACACACATACATCATTCCAAAAACAACTTCTTTGTGTTCAGGGAAGCGAGATACGTGGAGATCCGTCGAAAACATAACCTCGAAAATTTGACAGATTACATATCTTTCCTTGCCATATACCTTCGCTGTAGTCGGAATGTTTAAATCGGTAAGGACTCGTACCGCATAAATTGCCGACTATATGTATAAATAAACTACGATTTGTTTATAACTGACTAAATATTGCATCTAGGTAAAAAGCCATTTCAATTCTCTACATTTCATCACGTATAACATTTTTTCGTGGGAAGCATAGTTTGTCACATATTAGAAAATTTGCAAATTTCATTTGAGTCACAGTCTAAGCGCAACGCGCACGTTCTTATGGACACTCAAAATTAACACACCAAACGCCGCCTGAAGCAGATGAAAGTTAGTTATAAAAACTTATAAATGAAATTACATTAGACAGGGTGTTTTAAATATAAAATCAAAGTCTGTTTTTCTCTGATTCGTGGAGATCCGTTGACCTCAGGTTCGAAATCGACATTTTGGTCTGATTGCGTGCAAACCAATCTACGTGTGGGGATAAAATGGTATCTGGGCATCCGCCCCTCTCATTTGAACCTGGCGTAAAAATAAGCAAAAGCGACCGACTTGAATGTCAAAAAACAAATTTACGTATACGTTGCAAACAAAAAATACATTCTTGTAGCGATTCGAATTCTCTACATTTCAACATCTATAATATTTTCTCGTAGGATGCATAGTTTCTGATATATTAATTCCTAAATTTGCAAATTAGTAACAATCTCAAGAAATGAGTGGCCAGAGTAACAATCACCAGTACAAGAATAGAGTAGAATATAGGTATGCATAGGCGAATTTAGGCATGGTGCATGGTCTTTTTATGAGCTGCAGCCCAGGGCACCGTTCATTCAAAGGGCCCCGTTTATGTAGGCCACCGTGAACGTATACAGTCTGTATATCCAAGTATGCAGACTTTGGTTAATTGGGTAGGTAGCCAAACAGTGGAAGCTCATCAGGGCCGCTAAAATTAGTGGTCCGCCCCGTGACTCTCCAACACACTGACAATCGGAATTGACAATATAAACTTCATAGGAAGGTTATCGTTATAATTATTGAATTAAATTAAATATCATCTATAATTAAATAAATCGGTACGCATGCGCACCACCCAACTTCGTGAATCTGTTTTACAAATGAAATAATAAAATAATAATGCGGTGAATGGTCGGAAAGTTGTGCGGGGCGAATTTAACGCACCGATTTATTTTATATGAAAATTTTTTTAAAAAAAATCATCCGTAAATTTAAATATAGCCAGTTTCTTCATAATTATATATGTAAAAAGAAAAAAATCGGTGCGTTAAATTCACACCGCACAACTTTTCCGACCAAATACACTACGATTTCGTAGAATTCGTCGATCTTAAAAGTGAAATTGAAGAGATATTTAGTCATATCAAATCGTGTAATCTAAATCATTTCCACTTTCAGGTCAAAATTGCTTTTATGACAGACGAGTTCTACGATATCGTAGAGTATATGGTCGGAAAGTTGTGCGGTGCGAATTTATCGTATTTTACTTATAAAATAAATCGGTGCATTAAATTCGCACCGCACAACTTTCCGACCATTGACACTACGATTTCGTTGAACTTGTCGAACGTGAAAGTAATTATGATCGGAAAGTGGAAATTGCAAAAAAAAAATTGGTGACCTTCGGTTTGCGGAAAGTAAAAAGGAGTGTGTACACTTATAGTAAATTGATTAGGGATATTTTTAGTGGCTTGAATAGCATAGCGCTGAATTCTTTCAATTTATAAACTTTCTTACTTTACATTTTTCATTTTTAAAATCAATCTCTTGTAAGTTATTGTTTAAATTTGATTTGACAGCCTTTTCAAGAGGTGTGTTGGTCTTTAAAGTTATTAACACTTTAAAATACACTTTGCTCGTATGCTTATGAAGCTTTTTGATAAAAATAAATCAAAACTTTTTGTAAGAGCGCTGTAGCTGGCCATGAAAATAACTGTCAGAAATCGCGGGCAAGACCATATGAGCCCGGATTTAATTCTTAAATAAGTGTAAAGTGTAGAGTTGTATGTTGACAGGTTTAGTACTTTTCGGCCGTTCGCAGGCAAGCACGGAGATGCAAGCGGCGTCATAACCCCTTAAAGAAAAATCAAGGCATATGACCTGTGCCCTTGCGCGTTTACTGTAATTCTACAGAAAGGAGGGTTATATGAGTATAACTGTAAATTCTTTATAATATAAATCATAACAAGAGAAGCCAATCATCCTGTCTTTATGACTGGTTGTATTTTATAAAAATCTTTGTTTGACTATACAAGATGAAATGTGTTCTCGAGAGCGCAGTTTGTGCAGCAGAGTTTATTAAAACTCGTTTTTGTTTTACAATACAACAAAACGGTGTAACAAACCTTGCAAATTACTGACCCGAAGTGTTTCACTATTTATTACTGTATACAAGTCTCAAAAAGCTTCAAAATATAATTTGCAGATAACTCGTTAAATATTGATTTTGGGATGAAAAATTTATTTAATGTCCGAAAGTATAAAATTCAATATTCTCTACGCTTTGCGTACAAAATTTCTTCATATTCCTAATACAATTAAAGTCAGAACCACGAGCTGATAATATTAGATACGGAGTACGAAAGGAAAGTTGAGCGGTGACATCAGTATGTGTGGGTGTGCGCGCGTGTGTATTGTGCGTCTCTCTCTCTCTCTCTTTTGTAATTCTATATTACAATATTTTTATTCCAAGATTTTTGTGATCGTTTCATAATCAGATAACAGATATTTGATCACAAATTGTTACCAGAATTGTTATGTATTATAATAACACGTCTTATTTTCTATCATATTTTCAATCATAGGGTCCTCTTATAATTAATTACGTGTAATGCAGAAAAAATGAACTCACTGAAAATTTTTTGCTTACAAATTTATAATAAGTTCTTTTTATCAATCTCGTAACAGAATAAACCATATTAGCGAGGTTAAAATCTCAATTTTCCTCGCGGCCCTTCATAAAAATGGCTTCAATGTATTTTTTATGGAAGAAATCAAAAATTCAAATGTTATTTTAAATAATTCGAAAGTACTATATATTTAAGGAATCAAAGATGTGAAATATGAAATTAGTATTATCTAAGATTATGTAACAAAACACCGCTGTAGAGGAAATTAACGTTCCCTCCCGAACGTCAGATTTCGGGGTATACCAGCCAGAAAACTGGCTTATTCTCAAATTCCATAAGTTAATGTGTTTCGTAAAATTTATGGTTTTAATTCCCAACTAGAAGCGTATGTCGGAACCAGAAAAATAGTGAGAGTCAGAGTTGACTTTTTCTGACGTTTGGCATTCGCCAGCTTGGTTATCTCTTTGTCATAAAGGTTGAAGAGGTTTGCATCGTTCATCAAATGATTGACCCATGCCAGATGTGAAGTAACAAATCGCGTACTGAATTACATGAAGTAAATATTTCAATAAATGCTTAAAAATTTGAACTGATTGTAACCTATTTCAACTCTCCATGTAATTCTTAGGGAGAATCACAAACATATTTTTCTCGAGGACCCGCGTTTTAAATTTCCCGCTCAAAAATGGGCCTATCATTAGAGCCGTCTGTATAACCATCTAAAATGGACTTTAGATCGGAAGTTTAGTTTGGAACAAATCGTACTTGCCTTTACTTGGCTTTTAACTAGCTAAATATTCCTTTTTGCATGAATATGTAACCACAGAAAATTGAACATTATTCCTAGAATTTTTCGAAATGTTTAGAATAACATTTCTTCTTGACCCATGGAAAGGGTATCGAAAGTGGAATTTTTTAAATTCAAGTTTCATTAAATTGGTCATGTGATATATATTTTATAATGTTCTTTTTTGTGCTGAATCGAATGAGACTACCCCCGAGTCGATAGAACTAATATTTGGGGAGAATGGCAGGTTTTTGGTGAGAAAATATCACAATTCTTCTAACTGAAAATGTTTTTAGTAAAAATTACATTAATAAAATAAATTATCAGAAGGTCTATAATAAAAGTATAACCATTGACCCTATGGTTCTGTACCAACAGATGCTTGTGTGGATAAACCCAAGGTTTCGTCTGATCATTTCATGTATGAAATAACTCCTTACCAACTGTCCCTGTTAGCAAGTTCTGGTATGAGGAGGAACACCAAGTCACCTCTGTATGAAAATGTCAGAGCGTTGACGATGATGAATTGATGAAAATTGAAATGTTCATCATCAGGGACAGACTGGCTATAAGAACGTTCGGGAATTTCCTGAGAGGCTGGAGGGCAGCTGCTAGAGCCAGGGACCGCGAGACCGGGTGATCTAATTTGCGACATGATATATTCAGGATAGGATAGACTGATTGGGCCCGCTTGCTCAAAATCTGCCGGGCCTGTTTCAAGAGCCAGTCCGTCCCTGTTCATCGTACATGGAGGTTACCTGCTGCATGCTGTTAAGTGGGACAAAACTACTGGTCAACATATGTTGACGTATGTGAATTGCATGTAAAACATCTTCGAAACAATTAACAGTTAAAAAGAACAATTTTATTTTTTGACGGTTACCTATATTTCACCCCTCATTTCATAACTAACTAATCCACTAAACTTTATTGAACCCAAGAGCGATTCGTTGCCAACTCTGAAAACAAGAAGCAATTTATAAACACTTCTCTAAGACGTAACAACTCTGAAGTGAAACAATCTCCAGGAGATGCACGCAATGTTCGGATTATTCCACTGCTGTTTGAGTGAAAGAATCTTCAGGAGATACTGATGTGCTATCATTATCTCCTGAAGATTCTTTCACTTCAAAGTTGTTACTTCTTAGAGAAGTGGTCAACATGTTATCAATTATTTATCAAATTAATTCTCTCCTTTAGTACTACCTAGGTCGTCGTGAGTCGTAACCATCAAAAACTACAACTGTTGTTTTCTGTGGCTGGTAATTATTTCGCATATGTTTAAGGACAATTCACATTCGTCAACATATGTTGTCTGGACGGGTAGTTTTGTTCCACTTAACAGAATGCAGCAGCATGTCAATCTTAATTAATTCATAATTGTCAATGCTCTGAAATTTGTCATGCAGAGCTGACTTGGAGTTCTTCCTTCTATTAGAACTTGTGAATAGGGACAGTGGGTAAGGAACTATTTCGTACATGAAATAAGCACACATATCGTCGATTGGCTTCTTCAACCAAAATATCCTTTGGTACAGTACCTTGACTGATACTTAATTTTATTACTGTCATTTTTACATAAAACCTTTTCTGTTTGAAGAATTGAGTTAATTTCATATTTTCTCTGCAAAACCTGTCATATCCCGCCAAATATTGGTTCCATCAACTCGGGTGTGGTCTCATTCGATTCAGCGCTAAAAAGAACCTTATAAAGGATACCTCTCTTTAGGTTTTTATTTCTACTGCCAAGATGAAGTTATGAGCGAAATTTCGTGTATGTAGAAATTTTGTCATTTATTTTCTAGTTTTGGGGCTATTTTACCTGTACTAGCATGTTACTATATATTAATATGCGCATGTTACTAACGCTCTGGCAAGGTTATAAACTTTGAAATTGACGTTAAATTAGATTAAATAAATCGTTACGGGGTTGCAAATCATAACGCTCCGAATTCTATGATCGTAGAAGTCGGATAGTTGCATAGTGCAGCCGCACTATTTTTAATGTTTTTATTATTATAATTCTTAATTGCTGTAATTACTCACAATTAATATTGCTTTCGGTTTAATATTCAATTTAATTAATTCGCAGTTACCATTCGTTGATAGCCTTTAAATACTTATTAATTGAATCTTTTATTTCCGGTGTATTTCTGCCTTCCGTTGCATTATTATATCATCCATAAGAGTTGTAACTTACAACATTTCATTCTACAAGCAGCTAGAGGAGGAGGTGGAGGCAAAAGCGTTTAGGGAGTGTTTCGAACGGGATAAGAGTGAGCTAACAAATTTTCTCACTGGGGGAAATGATAGAAAGAGTGATAGAGAGCAAGAGAAGAATCTATGGATTTTGCCAGGGAAGGGTTTGGATGAGTGGGTGGAAAGGTTGGTGGTTGTTTACGCTCGAATGCGGAATGATGAATGAGGAGTGAAGCAAGGGTGCTCTTTGAGCTCCATGTTCTTCAATCTGTTTGCGACAGATATGGCAGAGGTACTGAGACTGTGGGAAGGGTGCTACCGGATGGGATTGTTATGGGAGGAAAGAAGATAGAGTTGTTTGTTTGTGTATGTCCACGACGTTGTGATTTTTGCGAATAGAATGGAAGAAATAAAGGAAATATGTGAAAGGCTGAGAAAGTATTTGGATAAGCCTAAGTTGATGTTGAATGTGGCAAAAATGAAAAGAGTGTTATTTGGAAAGAGGAGAAGGAAAGGGATGATGGAATGTAAAGAGTGGAAGGATGAGAAGACAGGGAAAGTAGAGGAATTTAAAAACCTTGGATTTTGGTTCTCTAGTACAAATTTAAGAAACAAAGAGAAGCAGCTAGTGAGAGTCCGAGAAATGCTTAGTTGAAGTTATAAAGAAAGTTTAGTAAATGTTGCAGCATTTATTGCATTTATTGCAGCATTTATTGCAGGTGATGAAGCTCTGGAATATCTGTGTGAAAGAGGTAATGATGTAGGGGGTGAAAGCATGAGGTATGGAAGAATCGGAGTGGATTTACAAGGAGTATGGATGCTCTCTTAAGAGATCACGGGCATTGTAGGAGTCAGCTCCGAGTAATATATGGCTCTGCTGTAAGAAGTGAATGTGATAAGTATGAACCGGCTGATAAAGGAATGGATGCTGAAGTTTGAAGTAAGTGGAAATGGCATGGGAAAGAAAAGTATAGTGAGGGAAGTGTGGGTGGTTTATAGGTACGAAAAGAGAGAGGGACTTCATCATGGTGGAAGAAAGCCACGGAGAAATTTTATGAAAGTAGGGAGGTGGCGGCAAACGTTGTGGAACTAAGATGGTAAAGGGGGAATTAATATGTGGGAAGAGGTGATGGAGAGGATCCGAGAAGTGGAACTCCAGGAGAGGCAGGAGAGGATCTGGGCAAGCTAGTACAATCCGAGATACAAGGGGTGCCATGTGTACGGTGGAATACCAGAATATGCAAAGGGTCGGTAGGATAAGGAGGACAAGTGCATGACGGCCAGGGTAAGGTGTGGATCTGAGGAGAGTGGTTATAAGGTGTGCATAAGACTGGAACGGGAAATGTGTGCTATGTGAGAACGGAAGGGATACCTGTAAGCATTTGGCTGAAGGGTAATGGGTGAGAATGAATGTTGTGCGAGGAAGAAAAGCGGCTAATGTAAGATTGTGTGAGAATGGAGCCGAGGTGGAGATCTGCAAGTGGCTGTCCGGTGAGAAGGAGAGAATAAGGGAGGAAAGATGATATTAATGTAATGTATTTTCGATTTTGGGCCATACCATAGGTATGTAATATGAAACTTATGTAATCAGAAAAAAATCAAAGTCTAATTTTTCCACGATTCAGGTTCAAGCATCTTTTAGTATTATCAGTTTGTGTCATTGTTGTGGTTCCCGTTACATTTCTGTTCCTGTTTTAACATTCAATTATGGAATTTACTTTTAATGAATATGCAGATGTGTCCGCGCTGCTATGTAATAAATAATAAAATCTAAATGATGTCTTAAATGCTCCGCTGAACTAAATGCTCTTGGAAGGTATGTACCTTTAATTACTAAATATAAATACTGCGAAGTATCAACTGACAACCTATAAATGCAGATTGAAAGTGATCATATAAATATGGTGATTTGGTGATCATGCAAGTGACTTTATTTTTGTGCGCTTGTGTAGAGTGGTAAACGAGAAATTTGGATTTTGTGCGCCGGTGTAAACGCCGGAGGAAACGAAATACTGATTTAATGCGCTTATGTATAGGAGGAAAGAAATCTGGTGGTAAATAGGCAACTTTTAGATCCCGTAAACATTGACTAAACGTGACGTTTTCCATAGTGGTCGGCGAAAATAATAAATTGTGCAACGAGTTGCATTCGCTTGTGCTCGCAAAGCACTCGCTCATAAGACGCTTCTTAACTTTTTTGAATTCACACAACACACAATCATATTTTACTTTTAGAGATAATATACCAATCTATATCAGGAAACACTCAAGAAGCAACTACTGTTGCTTGTGGAAAAGCTGAACGCAGAATCAAACGTGAAACGGTAACGTCCCAGGTAAGTCACACGCGAGGTTACACGTCGAACAATTTCAGACAACACTTGCCAGTAGAAGCATAAAACATAGAACGAGAAAGAGGGAGACGGACACATAAAACTGTTCGGTTAGGCGTTAGGGATACAAACGAACAGTTTCATATGATAGTGCTGTTAGAGAGCCCCTTACGCATCTGCGCCTGCACAAATTCAGTTGCATAAAATGTTCATAACCCATAACCAAACCAATCCAAAACTTTGGGTGTGCAAAAATAAATTTAAATGTAATGGATATACAGGGTATTTGGTAACTCGTGGTCCAATAGAAATTCCAGATTCTACATCGAAATAGTTTTTTTTTCATATTTTGCTTCGTTTGCGAGAAATTCTACTTTCAATCATAAGAGCAAAAAATTGTTAAAACGGACCATTTATCTAGTGTTAGATACATAAAATCAATTAAAGTGGCGAATGGCACTTGACATTTTTATTAAATGAAAGTAATCTGTCAACCAAGCATAAATTTTCTTGGTTATGATCAACAAATGTAAGATTACTGAAGATTAGAAACGTGGAAACATTAACTTTTTGAGCATTGCAACATTTATTGCAATAAGTGATTAGAAAATTTATACTAATTGTTGAAAATGGGGCCTATCAACTCTAATGAATCAAAGGCCATTTTTAATAATTGAAAAGTAGAGCTTAGTAAACCAACGTGGTTTAACTAAGTAATTAACTGTTACTGATTATAATCAAATTGACATTGATAAATAAACGGCATAATGCCGTTTCACACTGCCTTGATTCTTGACTTGCAATTATGTGGTCCGTATTAACATGTTTGTTGTAAAATTTGAAAGTCGAATTTCTCGTAAATAAATCAAAATTTGAAAAAAGTGATTTCGTAAGTTCGAACCAAAATTCGACGGAGAATCTGGAATTTCTCTTTGGACCAGGAGTTAGCAAACACCCTGTATATTAAATACGACACATTTGAAAACCGAAAAAATAAATCGGTGTATTTAATTCGTATCGCATAACTTTCCGACCATTAGAACTACGATTTCGTAGATCTTAAAAGTAATTTTGATTCGAAAGTGGAAATGATATCGATTACGACTTCCAATCATGAAATTTCGGTACAATTTCCACTTTCCGATCAAAATTACTTTTACGATCGACTGACCGTTATATGGTCGGTTAAGTGGTCGGAAATCTCTCTCTCTCTCTCTCTCTCTCTCGTATAGTCGGAAAGTTTCGAATTAAACGCACCGGTTTATTTCATATGTAAAATAAATTAAAAAAATTGGGCGGTGCGAACTCGTACCGATTTATTAAATTTCGATGACATTGAACGAAAGTTTATATTGTCAATTCCTAGTGTTAGTATGTTGGAGTGTCTCCCTAGCAAGGGTTATAGGGTATTATTTATATGGTAGTAAATATCTAACAAACATTTAGCCGAAGAAAAAATTGGTGCGTTAAATTCTCAATTCGCACCGCACCACTTTCCGACCATATACTACTATTTCGTAGAACTCGTCGAGCGTAAAAGTAATTTTGAGCGGAATGTGAAAATGACATTGATTACGATTTTATATCACTAATCTGTACAATTACTTTTACGATTGACGAATTCTACGAAACCGTAGTGTATATGGTCAAGTTGTGCGGTGCGAATTTAAAGCACCGATTTATTTCAAATATAAAATAAATTCAATAAGTTGTGCGGCCGGCGGCGCGTATCAGTACTGATTTATTTAATATGCAAAACTAATTAAAAAATTTTGCGGTGAGAACCCGTAGCGATTTTTTAATTTCGATGACTTTAAACGTCAATTTCAATATTTATAACGATAACCTTTCTATATGAAGTTTATATTGTCAATTATGTGTATCAGCGTTTAGAGAGTCACAGGAGAAGACGGCTAACTTTAGGGGCCCTGGGCGAACACTGTTTGGGTGCCTACCCAAATAACCAAAGTCTGGATACTTGGATATACAGACTGTACAAGTTCACGGTGGGCGCGAGTGAAGTAGCCCTATGATTGAACTGGGCCCTTGGCTCCAGCCCATAAAGACCATACCTAAATCCACCTCTGCGCTCTGCATGACTATTCTATTCTTGTACTGGTGATTGTTATTCTGAGCGTTCATTGTTTGAGATTGTTACTAATTTGAAAATTTAGGAATTAATATCTCACAAAATATGCATCCTACGAGAAAATATTAGAAACGCTGAAATGTAGACAATTCGAATCTGTAGAAGAATGTATTTTTTGTTTGCCCCTTATACGTAAATTTTTGTTTTGGTATTCAAGTAAGGTGCCCTTCTTTGTCGGCCGATTTTGTTTATTTTTACTCCAGGTTCAAATGAAAGGGACCCAGATCACGATCCGTAGCTTGGTTTTCCCGCAATTTTGTACACATACACGCACACAGACACATACATCAGTTCAAAAACCACTTTTTCGGACTCAAGGGAGCGAAATTCGTAGAAATCCGTCAAAAAAACCTTATTCGATATTTTGCCTGTTCACCTACCTTTCTTACTATACCTTCGGTAAGTCGGAAAGTAAAAATGCTATTGGCAAATCTTGTAGGAAATTGAAAACCCTGTTTGCGATTATATAGATAGTTTTATGTTAAAATCAATATTTAGGGAGTTATACATTTTGGCCTCAAGCAAAGGTGTCCTCTTCACTGCCCACGCCCAGATCCCAAATTTTATCCGATATGTTGCTTGGGACGCCCGAAATTTTGTTCACGTACACACAGCCACACCCATACATACACATCACTCCAAACCAACTTTTTCTGACTAAGGGAAGCGGGATTCGTGGAGATCCGTCGAAAACCCGACTTCGAAGTTTTGCCCGAAAACATATCTTTCCCTAGCATACCATCGATAACTTGGAAAGTCTAAATTTTTTTCCAAGAAATTATATTTGAGTTTTGGTGCACGGCAGATTATATGAAAATATTTGCTTTATGAAACAATATTATGAATCAAAGTTATAGGAAATTGTATAAAATAAAGTGAAAATAAAAAATATTTTTTATTCTCACTTCATTTTATACAATTTCCTTTGAATGGCAACTTCACGCATATTCATGCCCCGGAAGACGAGAATAAATATTCTTTTCCAATTCGAAATGTCAAACAAATTAGGTTACAGAAAGAAATGTGGGATGTCCTTCAATATAGACCAGTTCGGAATAATGTCAAAGTACTATCGAATCGATTTCTTGCAACGGTTTTAAGGTACTTTGTGATAAAATTAACTATAAAATAAATAAATAAATAAATCTGATTGGCTAATTCCTCCAAAAGAAAGGATACCTGTTTGTCCAAGATTACAATTTGATAGCATCCTTATCTGTTCCGAATTGCTCAATTCATCGTCCTCCAGAAGTTAAGCCATCTTTAATTGTAAAATTTAAAAATCGGTACGTTAAATTCGCACCGCACTACTTTCCGACCATAACCTCTACGATTTCGTAGAAAATTGCGTAAATTTAACGCACCGATTTATCTCATAGGTATTACGAGTTAAAAAATTGTGCGGTGTGAACTCGCACCTATTTATTTAATTTCGATGACATTTACCGTCAGTTTCAATATTTATTACGATAACCTTCCTATGAAGTTTATATTGTCACTTCCGAGTGTCAGCGTGTTGGAGAGTTGCGTTAGCAACATGCTTATATTCTATTCTTGTGCTGGTGATTGTTATGGGATTGTTGAAATCGTAGCACATATCTACCAATCCACATATCTACCATTAGCCCTAGAAGAAATGTTAATG